>CM053035.1:59722596-59820096 GCA_028564925.1 Lithobates sylvaticus
CCCCCCCCCCCCCCCCCCCCACCCCCACCCCCCTCCATTCACTCCTCCTCTCTTCTACACATCAACCTCCCTAGCTAGGGAACCCATCCTGGTAACTCAGGGACCTGTAGATCTAATTTCTCACAGAAACTGGTTAAATCTTCGGGGTATCTTAGTCTTGCTGATCTCCCCTCTTTTGTGCCTATCAGGCAAGCTGGGAACCCCCAACTGTATTTAACATTTGCAGTCTGCATCGCTTCCAGTAGGGGTTTTTGTAACCTTCTTCTTTCCAGTGTCTGTGGTGCCAGGTCTGAATATATCTGTATCTCTGCTTCTTTAAATTTCAGAGGTGCTTTTCCATATAGGTTCGCCCAGATCTCTGCTTTCTCATTGTAGTGCCGAAATCTAATAATGATATCGCGTGGTCTACCGGTATCCGTAGTGTTTATTTTTCCTACACGGTGCACCCTTTCAATTCCAGGAAATGGTTCCTCACTATTTCTCCAGAATGGGTTAAGAATGGTTTTGATGATCTCCCTGAGGTCCTCTCCCCTTTGTTCGGGTACCGCACGCATCCTAAGGTTTTGTCTGCGGTTCCTGTTCTCCTGGTCCTCCATTTTTTATTGAGTTTCCCTTAGGGTTAATTGAATTGTTCTGATCTTCTCCTCTATCTTATTAATATCTTGATCTTGTTTTTCTGCTCTCTCCTCCACTGCCTCCACTCTGGTGAGTAGTGAACCCATATCCTCTCTCAGTAGTTTAATTTCCCCTTTTATAGTGTTTTCCATTTTTAATAGCATCTCTGCCATTTCTCATTTCGTGGGTAATTGGGAAATTGCCACTTCTTCTGCTCTGCTGGTATCTGTTTCACTTCCCATTGAGCGGTCAGCTGTGGATGGTTCATCTTTCTCCCCCGTTTTCTTCTCCTTCCCCTTCCTTCTTTCCATATTGGGAATTTGTGGGTGTTCCGCGCTATTTGAGTGGGGGCTTATTCCTGTCTTCAGGTATTGTTTTATAGTGCTCGTTGAGCTTTTAGGAGTCTTCGGTAACCCTTTTTTAGAGATTTTACTCATGTTACACTTACGAGGTCCTCTGATTCTTTTCCCCAGTTTGCTACTATCACTCAATACTTTGGGGGAGAGGGGTTATAGCGAAGGGGGGAGATCCCTCCAGCAATCCTGCCCCCCTTCCTCTGCCCAATAGGTTTGTATTCCTTCTCTTTGAGCGTCTTCCTTCTATTGTTTATGTAGCAGGTTGTTCTATATATTTGGTGGCAGGTAGCGCTACCAATCCAGCTTGGGGGGCCAGGTAAATATATATCAAACAAGAGAGACTCTCTGATAGGTATACTCTCTTGATGATTAGGGAGGTCCTGTTTATTGGGTATACCCCCTACCCCAGGCTTTATAGAGAGAGGAAAAAAAAAAAACACTATAAGGGGTCTTTGGGGCAATCCGTGTAGGTAAAAGTAGATTATACGTCTTTTCCCTATGTTGGAGCGACACAATACAGGTAGAAACAAGAGGCTGTTTTGAAGAATTATTAAATATACTCTTTTCGACCTGTTTCTTGGGGATCCTATATCCAATGTATAATGGCCATATGTCCTCTTCCAATCTTCACCCCGTATACCAAGTGCAGGGGGAGATCAAAAATCCAGACCCATGCCACTGCCCATTTGACTGAATATTTCAAATAGAAGGATGTGGCGTAATGTAGACCAGTTCCCGTCTTCCCCCACTTTTTAGGGAGCAGGAGGTCGTGTATAGATAGAGGGGAGAGGGGAAGCAAATAACGGAGAGGGAGAGGGCAAAGGGAAAAAAAGGAAAAAAAAAAAAAAAAAAAAAAAAAAGCGACAAAACAGTCCAATAATACTTTCCGTTTAGACAGCCCTGTTTTATCTGCCCCATTATTATGAGGAAACCATACGACAGAGAGGGGGGGAGAGAGAGGTCCCGAGAGGGGGTCTCGAGACGGACCACAATTTCCAATACCTCAGTGCTCTTATCCTCTTATCTGTAGGTACCCACCATGGTTTCCGGCTCCTATCAGATTGTTTACACCAACTTCAAAACCATAATCCTTAATCTCCAATATTCACAGTAGCTCCGCCAGTCTGTACTCTGTTTATAACTAATGTGAAATGAGAGAAAGAGGCATCTCTGCCCTATGCCACCCTCAAGTTTACTCTGTATTTTTTGGAGAGGAAAGAGCACGGATCCAGAAGATATTGTATCAATTCAGCTAGGCATTATATTGGCGCTGGCAGTTGAGTGTAGAGAGAAGCAATAGACGCCAATCCTATGCCCGTTAAGGCTTACTATAAAGCATATGTTAGTCCAGCTGAACTGTAGGAATGCCAGGTATGGAAATTACAACATCATCCTTCTTCTCCCCTTCTCCCCCCCCCTTACCTCCTCCGACGCTCCTGTTGCTGGCGCTTGTATCGTGGCTTTTGGTGTGTATACTCACGAGGCGCCTATGGAGTAGATAGCTCTGGGGAGAGAGATCTTGGGGATCCTGGAGGGTCCGCAATGGTGTGGGGCGGCTGGCGGAGACGAGCTGCTTAGGTTCCGGCTATCCATAGACCGGCATACCGGTCTAGCATCCCGCTGGTGTGTCCGTATGCTTGCAGGCGTTCCCTCGCTCCATGGGACGCCGGCGTTCGTCCTCCTCTCGGCCTGCACCTCACTCGATAGCCCGCCGAGACTGGCCCCTCCCTCCGTGCTAAAGTCTCTTCTTGGGCCACTCCTCGCAATGGGAAATGTTTTATTTATTGAAAACTGCTGCAGATAAACATACATACATACATAAAAAAAAAACAATACATAAAGAAAAATAGCCACATTCCGGCTCAAAAAAACCTGGAAAAACAAGGAAGCACAATGGAAACTTAGACTGCTCCAAAGGGGCCCTCTCATACGGCCGGTCCGGTCACTAGGGACACTAAAACTAGACCTTCACCAGATCCCGAAAGATACCACCCACCACCTCATGCACGGGCAGGCTTTTGTCCCTAGTGGTCACTAAACACCGAGCGTGCCAAGTGTAATAGAGGCAAACTGTACTAAATAAAAACAGTGATGACAAATCAAACCCACTGCGTGCCCTAAAGTCACCCGCTGTGTGAGGCTTCGCTGCGTCTGACAGGTCTTTTATAATGGAGGGCACCTGGTGACCCCGCCCCCTCTGACGCACGGGGACGTCATGGGGAATTCCCTATGGCTTTCCCCATGATGTCAGAGGGGGCGGGGTCACCAGGTGCTCTCCGTTATAAAAGACCTGTCAGACGGAGCGAAGCCTCACACAGCGGGAGCCTCCCATTGCGAGGAGCTGCCCGACAGAAGAACAGATGCAGACGCCATGGAAGAAGATGCCGGACGAGAAGGACGAGAAGACCAGCGCAAGAAGAAGCGGATCAGAGGCAGAAGAAAATGGAAGAGGATGGAAGAAGATGATGGAAGGAGAAGATGAAGAAACCAAAGGATGAAGAAAGAAGAAGAAGATTTTAATAAAGGAATTGTCAAAGACCGTCTCACACTCACACCGTCTTACACTTTTTTGGTGAAATGGTAGGGGTACTTTTGTACCACCTTACCATTTCACACAGGGGGGGGGGCGGGATCTGGGGGTCCCCTTGTTAACCACTTCAGCCCCGGACCAATTGGCAGCCAAAGGACCAGGCCCCTTTTGCGATTCGGCACTGCGTCGCTTTAACTGACAATTGCACGGTCGTGCGACGTGGCTCCAAAACAAAATTGGCGTCCTTTTTTTCCCCACAAATAGAGCTTTCTTTTGGTGGTATTTGATTGCCCCTGCGGGTTTTATTTTTTGCGCTATAAACAAAAATAGAGCGACAATTTTGAAAACAATGCAATATTTTTTGCTTTTTGCTATAATAAATATCCCCAAAAAAATATATAAAAAAACATTTTTTTTCCTCAGTTTAGGCCGATACGTATTCTTCTACATATTTTTTGGTAAAAAAAAATCGCAATTAGCGATTATTGATTGGTTTGCGCAAAAGTTATAGCGTTTACAAAATAGGGGATAGTTTTATAGCATTTTTATTAATATTTTTTTTTTACTAGTAATGGCTGCAATCAGCGATTTTTATTGTGACTGCGACATTATGGCGGACACATCGGTCATTTTTGACACATTTTTGGGACCATTGTCATTTATACAGCAATCAATGCTATTTAAATGCATTGATTCCTGTATAAATGACAGTTGTAGTGAAGGGGTTAACCACTAGGGGGAGGGGAGGGGTTATGGGCTGTGACGTGTGTGTTTTTTTTTACATTAGGGGGCGGGGCTGACGTCTGACATCATTGATCGGCTTTTCCGATGACCGGGAACAGCCAATCAAAGACAGGCAGAGTAGGAAGCGTGGGGAGAGGTTTGTTTACACATACCTCTCCCGTTCTTCAGCTCCGTAACCCGATCGCGGGACACCAGCGGCGATCGGGTCCGCTGGTCCCGCGGCCGGGGTCACGGAGCTCCCGACCGCGTCGCGAGCGCGACCCACAGGCAGGCAAATGCACGATCACGTACAGGTACGTGATTTTGCCTGCCCATGCCATTCTGCTGACGTATATATGCAGTGGGCGGTCGGGAAGCGGTTAAAGGGGGCTTCCAGATTCCGATAAGCCCCCCGCCCGCAGACCCCACAACCACCGGGCACGGTTGTGGGGACGAGGCCTTGTCCTCATCAACATGGGGACAAGGTGCTTTGGGGGTCTCAGACCCCCAAAGCATCCTCCCAATGTTGAGGGCATGTGGCCTGGTACGGTTCAGACGGGAGGGGGGGGCGCTCTCGTCCACCCCTCTTTTCCTGCGGCCTGCCAGGTTGCGTGCTCGGATAAGGGTCTGGTATGGATTTTGAGGGGGACCCCGCGCCATATTTTTTGGCTAGGGTTCCCCTTAAAATCCATCCAGACCTCAAGGGTCTGGTATGGATTTTGAGGGGGACCCTACGCCATTTTTTTTGTCTGGAGTCCCCCTTAATATCCATCCCAGACCTGAAGGGCCTGGTTATTGAATTTGGGGGGGACCCCCACACTTTATTTTTTTTATTTTTTATCAATGACTTTTTTTTTATGAATGACTTTCAATGAATGACTGTTCTCTGTATTACGGGAGCCGTCAATTCACATTAGCCGCGAGTGATTTTAAAATAGCTTTTTTTCTTGCAAAAATGACACTTTTTGCAGGACAGTTCTAAGCACAGCAAACATGCGCCCTTTACATGCATACTATAGACACCCCCCCAGGTACAAAATTTAAAGGAATATTACACTTTTATTGTTTCAATTAAGCATTATTAAAATCACTGCTCCTGAAAAAACGGCAGTTTTTAAAAAAAAAAAAATTGCATTGATACATGTCCCCTGGGGCAGGACCCAGGTCCCCAAACACTTTTTATGACATTAACATGCATATTATCCTTTAAAATTAGCACTTTTGATTTCGAACGTTCGCATCCATTATAACTAATAGGGTTCTAAAGCTCGCACGGACTTTAGGTCCGTTCGCGGGTTCTGGTGCGAGCCGAACGGGGGGGTGTTCGGCTCATCCCTAGTCGTCATATATGACGCCCGCCCAGGATGGGAGATCCCTCCTGCGGACGCCATTTGACTATGGGCGGGGAAGGAAGTGGTTAATTTTAGACTTCGCATCAGCTCATCATATCTATGATGGAATAAACATTGTTGGATCATCATTCCATGGTTACAAGTGCCTGTTTTTATGACTACTACACTTATTTTTTGTTTCTCTCAATAAACTGTAGGCAACCTGCCTGCAAACCCAGCTGCAGAGGCGGCTCTAGGCTTTGTGAGGCCTTAGGCAAACCTTAGACATGAGGCCCCACTCACTCTCATAACTGAAAAAATATTAGTGATAGAAATTACTGCAGAAAAGACCGCAGACATGATACAAGAGATGGTTAGAGACTGCAGACATGATACAAGAGATGGTCAGAGGCTGCAGACATGATACAAGAGACGGTCAGAGGCAGCAGACATGATACAAGAGATAGTCAGAGGCTGCAGACACGATACAATAGATGGTCAGAGGCTGCAGACATGATACAAGAGATGGTCAGAGGCTGCAGATATGAAACAATAGATGGTCAGAGGCTGCAGACATGATAAAATAGATGTCAGAGGCTGCAGACATGATACAAGAGATGGTAGGAGGCTGCAGACATGATACAAGAGATGGTCGGAGGCTGCAGACATAATACAAGAGATAGTCAGAGGCTGCAGACATGATACAAGAGATGTTCGGGGGCTGCATACATGATACAAGAGATGGTCAGAAGCTGCAGACATGATACAAGAGATGGTCAGAGGCTGCAGACATGATACAAGAGATGGTTGGAGGCTGCAGACATGATACAAGAGATGGTTGGAGGCGGCAGACATGATAGTAGAGATGGTTGGAGGCTGCAGACATGATGCATGAGATGGTCAGAGACTGCAGACATGATACAAGAGATGGTCAGAGACTGCAGACATGATACAAGAGATGGTCAGAGACTGCAGACATGATACAAGAGATGGTCAGAGGCTGCAGACATGATACAAGAGATGGCCAGAGGATGCAGACATGATACAACACGATAACGCCACATTGCTGCAGCAGCCACCCAACACTAGAGCCACAGACAATCCCGCCACAGACAGAGTGCAGACAGATAATCCCTCTATACACTCCTATGTCCCCTACTACAAGCAGGATAAGCTGACACATTCGCTTTGGGCGCCCTGCAGTGGATCCTGGGAGGTGTAGTCTCTGCAGAGCGCAGGCTCTGGAGGGCCAAATCGTGTGTGGTGTGGAGAACTACAACTCCTGCCATGCAATGTGGTTCCGGCTTTGGGTGATGGCTAGGATGGCAGTAGATCCTGCCATTGCCTGCAGCTGATGAGATGGTGATGTAAAGGGAACTGCACTGTAAAGGGGCACTGCAATGATTACAGTGTCCCAGTCCTATTGTGGCCATACAATGCTAGTACTGTCTGTCTCCTATTGTGCCCACACTGCCCAGTGACACTGACCTGCTCTCTTTTTGGTGGTGCGGTACAGCGTAGCTCTCTCTGGTGGTGCAGGAACAGAGTGGCTCTCTCTCTTTGGTGGTGCGGGTACAGCGTGGCTCTCTCTCTTTGGTGGTGCGGGTACAGCGTGGCTCTCTCTCTTTGGTGGTGTGGGTACAGCGTGGCTCTCTCGCTGGTGGTGAGGTACAGCGTGGCTCTCTCGCTGGTGGTACGGTACAGCGTGGCTCTCTCTCGCTGGTGGTGCGGTGCAGCCTGGCTCTCTCTCACTGGTGGTGCGGTGCAGTGTGGCTCTCTCTCGCTGGTGGTGTAGTGCAGCGTGGCTCTCTCTAGCTGGTGGTGCGGTGCAGCGTGGCTCTCTCTCGCTGGTGGTGTGGTGCAGCGTGGCTCTCTCTCGCTGGTGGTGCGATGCAACGTGGCTCTCTCTCGCTGGTGGTGCGGTGCAACGTGGCTCTCTCTCGCTGGTGGTGTGGTGCAGCGTGGCTCTCTCACGCTGGTGGTGCGGTGCAGCGTGGCTCTCTCTCTGGTGCAGCATGGCTCTCTCTCGGGTGATGCTGGGGCTATTAGTTCCCCCAGCATTGTCCTCTCTTTCGTTTTTTTTAAGTCTCCTGTAGTAGCTGCTACAGGCACTTCTCAGCTTGTTTCCAGGTTTTCTCCAGAGTGCCTGCTGGGGAGTGTAGTCAGCTCCCTGCTAAAAACAACTGGGCCATCTATCTCTGGGACTATATTTCCCATGATGCCCCTCTAGTTCTCCGATTGGCCCTCTGTTGTGACCAATGGTGAGGGAAGCTTTCCCCTCACATGTGCTGCAGACAAGAGAAAGGGGGGGGGCGAGGGGGGAAAGGTCTTGACAGCAGCCCTCCCTTTGCCCCACCGTGCGGACACCTTAGCTGGAGGAGGAGGAGCAGTCCCTGGGAGCAGAGAGCGGAACTGTGAGTGTGGCGCTGAGGCTGAGCTGTGTGTGAGAGGCACACAGCTCAGCCCATGCAGCCGAAAGTTCCGCCATAGAAGACACAGGAACGGCTGCATAGCGGTAGCGGCGAGCGGCGGCCACGGCCTGTGTTAACCATGTTGAGGCCGCGGTCACCGCTTACCTCCCGCTGTGCGGCCTAAACAGCAACATCATATCGAGCGGGCGGCACCGGCCCCCCGGGCAAATGCCCGTTCTGCCCAATGGCCAGTCCAGGCCTGCAACAAACCTCAGAGCAAATTACTAATAATCTTACTAAAGAAATTAGAGAGCTGGGGCAACAAACTGAAATATTTGAAATGAAAGTAGAGGACATTGAAAATTCCACGCAAGATGTTTTCACTGAAATGGAAAACCTCAAAGAGGAAAACATTACACTGCAGAACAGACTGGAAGATTTTGAAAATTGCGCCAGAAGGTCTAATCTGTGCTTCAGAGGATTACTTGAATCAATCACAGATCTACAATCAACTATAACAACGCTCTGTCAGGAGCTTCAACCAGGCATACCTATAGAAAGACTGGAGATGGATAGAATACATAGATCTCTTTCCCGCTAAAAAAAAGCTGATGGCCCCCCTAGAGACATTATTGCAAAATTTCACTTACCAGATTCTCTTGTAGAACCCCTGAAGAACTTCAACAAGCACTCCAAGATCTCAACCTGATTGATGGGACACCTTCAACCTCCATTTCAAGAAGGAGATCAGCTTCTGCCTCTTACCTCCGAAACACACCCCAATCTGAGACAAGAAATGGTAACCACCATACACACAAAAGAGGATGCCATGGACTGATGAAATATCCCTAGTAGGGATGAGCTTTGAGTTCGAGTCAAACTCATGTTCAACTCGAACATTGCCTGTTCACCTGTTCACCGAACAGCAAACAATTTGGGGTGTTCGCGGCAAATTCGAAAAGCACCCTGTAAAAGTCTATGGGAGAAATCTCAAGTGCTAATTTTAAAAGCCTATATGCAAATTATTGTCATAAAAAGTGTTTGGGGACCTGGGTACTGCCCCAGGGGACATGTATCAATGCAAAAAAGTTTTAAAAACTAAAGTTTTTTCAGGGGCAGTGATTCATGCTTAAAGTGAAACAATAAAATTTAATATTCCTTTAAATTTCGTACCTGGGGGGTGTGTATAGTATGCCTGTGAAGGGGCGCATGTTTCCCATGCTTAGAACTGTCCCTGCACAAAGTGTCATTTTTGCAGGAAAAACTGAAAATTTATATCAACTACTTACCGTAATTTTCCTTTCCTGATAGACTCCATGGCAGCCTACGTATGGGTTAATCCCACCTCTCATACCTCATAGAACCCCACTCCCATAAATCTTTTCTCCTGGCCAGATACCGTGTTCCATAACTTAGCCTACTCCAGCAAAGGGGAGGGAGACTCCTGCTGCCATGGAGTCCATCAGGAAAGGAAATTTACGGTAAGTATTTGATATAAATTTCCGTTTTCCTTGACTAGTGTAGCCTAGATGTTACCCACCAGCTGATACAGCCAAATACTTCCCCTTACTTTAACTTAAATAATAGACCACACCTTCTTTTATGGAGTAAATGGCCGCAACAGCCTTTTATTAAAAACATAACTCCAATAACTGAAACACACATAAATAACCATAGTGATAAATAACATATCAACACATAACCAGTATACAAACATCAAGAACTGTAAACAATCAGTTACACCCTGTTGATTGGTCAGTGACGGAGCTAAGTACTATAAAACATATATATAACTACTGTAACTGTATATATATATAACACCACCGGGGGCACTGCGGGATACAACATAACCAACTGGCCTCCATCTGTGCCGCCCGGAGACAAACACCTATCCCGCAGTGCACGAGTAATCATCAAATATATAATTTGATGTACTACCAGGAGGGGCCATCTACTGATGAGCCCCCCACAAACCGGAGGGCCATCTAATGATGAGCCCCCCACGAACCGGAGGGGCCATCTAATGATGAGCCCCCACACACACTTACCAGCTACATAACTGCTCCGTCACTGACCAACGAACAAACACGCCACCCCTTTTCATATGATGAACCCTCTGCTTCCGATTCCTGAAACGACAACAAAAACATTAAAACCTCCAAAACAATGCCTTATATTAGGGAGGGTGGGTGGGAAAAAACCTGCCTCCTCATGTGTTACTGCCCGCAGAATGTCCGTCCTAGCCACGCCCCCTTTTTATATGGCCACTCCCCCCGCCTCCTGATTGGCCCGCTGCGCTAAGCCACACCCCTTAAAATTGTAAATGTGTGTCCTAGACACACTGTCATGGCCAGGCCTGCCCTACCTTTGCTGTGCTGCATCCCGGTCCGGCCCTCTCTTGACTAGTGTAGCCTAGATGTTACCCACCAGCTGATACAGCCAAATACTTCCCCTTACTTTAACTTAAATAATAGACCACACCTTCTTTTATGGAGTAAATGGCCGCAACAGCCTTTTATTAAAAACATAACTCCAATAACTGAAACACACATAAATAACCATAGTGATAAATAACATATCAACACATAACCAGTAAACAAACATCAAGAACTGTAAACAATCAGTTACACCCTGTTGATTGGTCAGTGACGGAGCTAAGTACTATAAAACATATATATAACTACTGTAACTGTATATATATATATAACACCACCGGGGGCACTGCGGGATACAACATAACCAACTGGCCTCCATCTGTGCCGCCCGGAGACAAACACCTATCCCGCAGTGCACGAGTAATCATCAAATATATAATTTGATGTACTACCAGGAGGGGCCATCTACTGATGAGCCCCCCACAAACCGGAGGGGCCATCTAATGATGAGCCCCCCACGAACCGGAGGGGCCATCTAATGATGAGCCCCCCACACACACTTACCACCTACATAACTGCTCCGTCACTGACCAACGAACAAACACGCCATAGCCTAAAAGGTTGACACCTCATCCTTGCAGGCACCTCCACACCCGCAGGGCCGACTGAATCCCCTCCTGCAGACCCAACGACCACAGGTCGATGACCACATCAGTTAAATGGACCCCGTCCCTCCTCAAATAGAGGCCCACATTCTTCTCTAGATCCCTGTGACGTACCACCAACCCCCCATGCCATGTCACAAACCTCCCAACCACCTTATTCACCCTAATTCTGGCTTTGTTGATCCGATAAACGGACCTGGCCGTACGCCATGTTGTCCTTGCCACTATGTCCGACCAGACTAACAACGTGTCTGGGAATTTCGTTCTCAGATAAATCCAATCATTTTTAATGTCCGCGATCAGATCCCTGACCGTGCGGACACCCAGATCGTTCCCCCCAGCATGGACGACAAGCACTGCTGGCGGCCTGTCCAACCACGCAAACCTCTCAGCCTCTGGGACTACCCTGCCCCACATCATTCCCGGTTTACCCAACCATCTTATGGTTGCCTCCCTTCTTGAAATCCCCAACTGCCTCCCACCTGGTCTCGCGTCCCCTCTCCGTGCGCCCCAACACACATACGAGTGTCCAAGAATCCAGATAAGGCGTGGGAGCACTGCGTCTGAAATGACAAACATAGTGTAAAGGACTTGCACCCCCAGGACCCTTGACCAGGTTACCCCTTTGTAGGCAGATATGCACAACAACAACATCTTAACACCCCATCTTTTTTTTTTTTTTTTTTTTTAATTTTCACCTTCCCACACTAACTGAGGCCGAATATAGGTGCGGAATCGCCTGGACTCCCATCTCCCCATCCGTCGCACATCCACCTCATCCAGCCCGTACCTAGCAGCCTCAGTGGCCGCCCCGATGCGGAAGGAGTGTGAGGCGTAGGCGGAACTATCTATCCCCAACCCCTTTAAACACTTACGCAAAACAGCAACAAACTGGAACCTGGACAAATTAGCTCCATCCTCGTGTACCAAAAAGGAGCCATCCCCTCCCGGCCTTATGCCCGCAAAATCCCTTACCGTTTTTACCGGGCACATTGCACAACCTTCTACTGCATACAGCGATATCTGTACCCCCACACCTTTTTGGTCCGTTTTGGACTTCCGCAACCGCACGGACACCCTGTCCTCCAGGACCACTACATCCCCCTGCAGTAAACCGCCCGCCCTTCCTTTTGCTGGGCTGACCAATTCCCCTATACGAAATGCCCCAAAAAACGCCAATGAAAAAGCGGTTTTAAACAATAAACGCTCATAACCATCCCTGCAAACCGATCCCAACTGTATCCCCAAATCCAATAAATTTTTGAATGTAATCGGCCGTCTCGTATCCTTAGTCCTGTTTTCTTTCCTGTAACCCTTAATGGCCTGTTTCACCCAAAAATCCTTTGTCCAATCTACTTTCTTTTGTAATTTGAACAAAAAGGCCAAAGCCGCCATTTTCTTCTCAATAGCCGATACCGATCGCCCCCTTTCCATGTTCCTGGATACCAAATATAGCACCAACAGACGACCTGAAGACCCATACTCACCCACACCTGCTTCTTGCATCAGTTCTCCCCACTCTCTCCACACCTTCTGGTACCCTGCCCATGTGGACGTACTCACCGACTTCTGTATCCATCCTGCCGCTATTCTAGTGCCAAATCCCATATCCAGGCTGGGCACGGAACTCCCACCTTCTGTGCCTCTGGCGCCAGAGCCCTGAATTTGTCCCACTGGAACCGAGACAAAGAGTCAGCCAGTGTGTTCTCCACCCCCGGGATATGTACAGCATATAAAAACACATTCAATCGCAAGCAGCGCAACACCAACTGTCGCATCAGCCGAATGACAGGTGGCGAAGCCGCCGACATGCTATTGATGACCTGCACTACCCCCATGTTGTCACAATTCAAACGTAATTTCAAATTTCGACATGACTCGCCCCACAGTTCCATCGCTAGTACTACCGGAAAGAGTTCCAGGAGCACCAGGTTACGTAAAAACACAGCCTCTACCCAAGCCCGTGGCCACGGTTCCGCACTCCACCGTCCTTGGAAGTACGCCCCATACCCAGTAGATCCTGCGGCGTCTGTCACCAACTCCACGTCGAAGTTACTTACCGGACCAGACATCCACACCGACCTTCCGTTAAACTCTGCTAAAAATTGATACCATACCTGCAGGTCATCCCTATGTTCCTTCCGCAGCCTAATGTAATGCGTGGGAGCCTTCACCCCAGCCGTAGCTGAAGACATCCGACGGCAAAATATTCGCCCCATGGGAATAATCCTGCATGCAAAATTCAATTTTCCTAACAGGGATTGCAACGTACGCAGCTGCACTTTCTTGCACCCATGTATCTCTCTGATCTCCTTTTGTAAATCCCTGAGCTTCTCTTCAGGTAACCTGCATTCCATTTTCATGGAATCAATAACTATACCTAAGAAGCTCAGCTCTGTCCGTGGACCCTCCGTCTTATCAGCTGCCAGAGGCACCCGAAATCTCTCCGCAATGTGTTGCAACGTGGACAACAGTATCGCACACACATTGGAAGAAGGAGGGCCCACGCAGAGAAAGTCATCCAAATAATGGATGACGGATTCAATACCCGCAACGTCCCTGACCACCCATTCTAAAAAGGAGCTAAATGTTTCAAACAGTGCACATGATATAGAACAGCCCATGGGCAAACACATATCCACATAAAACTGTTCCTCCCAATGGCAACCCAGCAACTTGAAACTGGCCGGGTGAACCGGGAGAAGTCTAAACGCCGACTCCACATCCGATTTAGCCATCAATGCCCCTTTTCCATAACGTCGCACCCAGCGTACAGCCGCGTCAAAAGACGTGTACGAAACCGTACAGGTTTCTGGGTCAATGAAATCATTTACCGATCCCCCTTTGGGAAACGATAGATGATGAATCAAACGAAATTTGTTTGGTTCTTTCTTAGGGACCACCCCCAACGGGGATACTACTAAATCTTCTATTGGTTTCACCTCAAATGGCCCCGCCATCCTACCCAAAGCCACCTCCTTGGCCAATTTTTCGGATACCACTGCCGGGTGCTGCAGTGCCGATCTCAAATTATTGGCCATAGGAGGGACGACTGTCAATGTGCACGGAATATGAAAACCGTGCTTAAAACCTTCCTCTAGTAACAACGCCGCCGCCCTGTCCGGGTATCTATTTAGAAAAGGAAGCATCCTTTCCCCCATCACCGGAGTCATCCCTTTTGTTACCAGCCTCTCCGCCCCGTTTTCCTTTTTTGAAACACTTGGCATGCGTATGCGCCCCCCCGCACCCTGAACATTCATGTTTAAACTTGCAGGATCCCCCATACTTACATGATCCCTCGTTAAACTGCCAACAGACTCCCCACTTCCTACTGGCCGGCGATCCCGAGGAGTTGCTACCTCCGGCCCCCCCATGAAATGGCTGTGCTGGCGTTTTTGCCGATGCCATAAGTCGCATCCAAAGACTGATGTCTTTGTGATCCCACCGCAGTGCGGGACGCACCGCCCTGCGCTGCCTGAATTGCTCGTCGTAACGTAGCCACGCTGTGCCCCCGTATACCCTATATGCCTCCCCAATAGCGTCCATATAGCAAAATAACGCCGAACAGTGTTCGGGGTTCTTTTCACCTATTACACCTGCCAAAATGGCGAACGCTTGCAGCCAATTGGCAAACGTCCTGGGAATCAAACGGTATCTCCGCTTCTCCTCGTCCTCCTTCTTTGTATCATCTGGTTTTACCCTGTCCAGATTAAATTTTTCTAAGGGCAATAGGGAGAAAATCTCTACATACTCGCCCTTCCATATCTTCTCTCTCGTTTCCTGCTTCAGGTGAGCGCCTAGGGGTCCCTCGAAGCACACATACACCTCACATTTTGCAGCGTCTGCCAACCGCACAATGTCCGCTCTGACAGTCGCCTCTGTCCCCCCTTTTTCCGTTGTACTCACCTTCTCTGCCACTTCACCTGCTACAGTGTCCTGTGGCACTGCCGTAGCTGCTGCGACCGGCCCTGCTACTTGTGCTGTACCCACGGTGCCTTCACCTGACCCCCCTGCGGACGACTGTCCTCCTTCAATCCGTCCCACCAACGCCCGTAGGCCCTCTAGCAATTCCTGTATCTGACCGCCGGACCCCACTGTAGGCCCGCTCCCTGCCCGCGGTTGGTATGTGTCTGCCAACAGCGGTGCCGGAGGGGCAGCCCCCCCTCCCCCACCAGATACAACCCCCATTAAGTTCTGTAATACAGCTGTAAATGCTAAATTGTCACATGACTTACCGGGCCGACCGGGCACCCCTCGCTCTGTTGCTGTTCCAATTACCACCGGTGCTTGTGGACGACTGGGTTCCAGCTCCTCTTCCTCTGAAATTTCTCCTTCCGACCTGCTCTCAACCTCCTGTCGGAACAAAAGCGGCAGTCCCTCTGGGGAGGGACTCCTGGACGTATCATGCCTCCGTCTGTCCGCTGACTTGGCCAGTGCCTTCCCTCCCACCCGCCGCCCCCCCTCCTCCACCCATTCCTGTGCAGTTGGGCCGGTCCCGGCACCACTCCCGCCACGTGACCCCTGACTACCTCCGCCAGGTGGCGTCCGCCAACCTGCCGTGCTGCGTGCCAAGCTGCCCGATGGTCCAGCTGCAGCCGTCAAATCACTAATCCTTCTGTCCTCCTCCCTCGGCTCGTTCAGAGCTGCTGGGAGTGCCGCGGCCGATATCCTCCTGGGTGTATTACCCCCCTTTTTTGCAGCCCCTCTCCTGGGTGTTGAACTTCTGCCCCTCAGCTCGTGCAGAGCTGCTGGGGGGGTCAGCATAGTGGATGGGCCTGCTGGTTCTTCCATGTGAATATCCCTGGCTGCTGCTGCTGCTGCTGCTGCTGACTGTGTCCTTCTGTCCCGTCTACCCCCCCTCTGCTCGTCCAGAGCTGCAGGGGGATCTGCAGCCTGCTCCTCTCTTCTGCTACCTGGGGATGCGGCACCCTGTAGGCCCGTGCCCCCCCCCCCGCCTGAGCCCCGCGACGTGTGGTCCGCCTAGGCCCTCCTGTCTGTTCCTTCTGCGCCCTTTTTGCCGGGGGGGTCGAGTACTCCCCCCTCGGGCTCCTAGTGACCCTGGATGGCCCAGCATTCGCCCCCGGAGAGTACCTTGCAGGCGGCCTGGAAATCCTGCCGCTCGCCTGGCTCCTGTTGATCGATCGCTGCTCCACCGCCGCCCGCGTGGTCTCCCCTCGCCTTCCTTGTTCGGCCAGCACGGCTGTGACTTGTTCCTGAAGCCAGTCTGGTCCCCGGGATGCTGCTGCTGCTCTCAATTGGACCATGAGGTCCCGGACGTCCGCCATCTTGGATTTAGAAAAACGAGGAGCAGAGTAAAAAACCTGCCTCCTCATGTGTTACTGCCCGCCGAATGTCAGTCCTAGCCACGCCCCCTTTTTATATGGCCACTCCCCCCGTCTCCTGATTGGCCCGCTGCGCTAAGCCACACCCCTTAAAATTGTAAATGTGTGTCCTAGACACACTGTCATGGCCAGGCCTGCCCTACCTTTGCTGTGCTGCATCCCGGTCCGGCCCTCTCTGACTGACTCCATGGCAGCCTACGTATGGGAACTAGCTAGCCATACAAACTCGGGTGGGCACAATTTGCTGGTTCAACAAAAAAAAGGTTTAATTGGCACCGTTCAAACAGATAAAACATTTAAACCAAAATTAACAGAGGAAAGAACTGGCTGGCTCAACACAATAATGCCTCATAAATGTGTTTATTGATGACCAAGAGGCTGCTTTGCAGATCACCTCCGCCGATACGTGCCGGGAGGCCGCCCATGATGTTGACATACTCCTGGTAGAATGAGCAGTCACTGTTTCTGGAGTAACCAGACCTTTAGCCGCATATGCCCTTTGGATAGCCTGGACAATCCAACTTGCAATAGTTCTAGAGGAAGCACGCAAACCCCTGTTCTTTCCATAAAAGTAGACAAACAGATGATCTGATCTTCTGAAGGGTGCAGTAGCTTCTAAGTAGCTTTTTAACCACCTGATTACTGTGCACTTAAACCCCCCTCGTGACCAGACCAATTTTCAGCTTTTGGCGCTGACGCACTTTGAATGACAATTGCGTGATCATACAACACTGTACCCAAATGACATTTTTATCATTTTTTTCCACAAATAGAGCTTTCTTTTGGTGGTATTTAATCACAGCTGGGGTTTTTATTTTTTGCTAAACAAACAAAAAAAAGGGAAAAAAAATTTTGCAAACAGGTAATTTTTCTGCTTCATTGATATGCGCTGATGAGGTGGCACAGGTGGGCACTGATAGGCTGCACTGGTGGGCACTCATAGACTGCACTGGTGGGCACTGATAGACTGCACTGATGGGCACTGATAGACTACACTGGTGGGCACTGATAGGCTGCACTGGTGGGGACAGATAAGTCGGTACTGATGGGGACAGCAAAGATGGCACTGATGGGCACGGATGGGTGGCACCGATGGGCGGCACCAATGGGTGGCACCGATGGGCACTGATGGATGACACTGATGGGCACTGATAGGTGGCACTGATGGGCACTGATAGGTGGCACTGATGGGCACTGATGGGCACTGGTAGGGGACACTGATGAG
Organism: Lithobates sylvaticus; assembly: GCA_028564925.1. Lineage (NCBI taxonomy): Eukaryota > Metazoa > Chordata > Amphibia > Anura > Ranidae > Lithobates > Lithobates sylvaticus. The sequence goes on from CM053035.1 coordinate 59,740,170, forward strand.
CACTGGTAGGTGACACAGATGAGCACTGGTAGGTGACACAGATGAGCACTGGCAGGTGACACTGATGTGCAGCACTGGCACTGTGGGCACTGACAGATGGCACTGTGGGCACTGACAGATGGCACTGTGGGCACTGACAGATGGCACTGTGGGCACTGGTAGGCGGCACTTTAATTGGGCAAAGGTGGGCACCATGTATTGGGCACATTGCAGTGAGAGGGACTGATGTCACTCTCACTGCCGCCGGTGATCGGCTCTGTTATTATCACATGATCAGCTGTCATTGGCTGACAGCTGATCACGTGGTAAGGGGTCGGGATCGACCCCTTACTCAGATCTATGATCCAGCGAGTCTCACAGACTCACTGATCACAGGGCGCGCAGGCAGCTCGTGGCCGGGATGACGTCAATAGACGTCGTCCCGGCATATTAGATCCGCGCTGTAGCCGTCATTCGGCTATAGCGCGGATCTCAGGTAGTTAAGACCTCGCCGACATCCAAAGGATGGATAGTTGAAGAATCCTCTGACTGAAAGGTTGGAAGAACAATTTCCTGGTTCTCATGAAACACTGACGATACTTTAGGATTTGATCCTAGCATTGGAACCAGAACTACTCGATCAGGGAAGAAGGTAAGGAAAGGCTCTTTAGAACCTAGAGCACTGATCTCCGATACTCTTTTAGCCGATGTAATGGCTACTAAAAAGGCTGTCTTAAGGGAAATGTCCTTCATGGATAGTTCATCCATCTGCTGGAAAGGATCTTCTGAGAAGAAATCTAGCACAAGAGGAAGATCCCATTTAGAGAACCTTGGTTTTCTCTGAGGCCTAAGCCTTGCTGCCCCTCTGAAAAATTGTCTGGTAAGTGGATTCCTTGCCCAGGAAATGCCAGTAAAAGCAGATATTGCCGAAACTTGAACTCGTAGGGAGCTCACAAACAACGGGAGATCCAATCCTGTCTGGAGAAATCCTAGAACATCTTTTATTTCTGGATTGCTGCAGGAACCCCCAGAAGAGGAAATATAGTCCATAAATTTAGACCAAATTCTCTGATAAACGTTATTTATGGTCTAGAGCCCTACGGACGACAAGAGTAAGGATGACACATAGGAACAACACAAAACTCACCAACATGAAATAGACCTGAAAGTGTGCCTTGGTCTACCGTATGGTACACCAAAATAAGGGGGCATACCCTAGATAAGGAATGATAAGAAGTAGTTATGGAATAATGTGGAATGAGTATTCAGTCTGGGGTAAGAATACTTGGAAGAGGCTTTTAAAAAGGGGAGGGTGGGTGGGTATCACGCACAGGAAACCGACAAAGACCGGCGGCCTTTGGGCTGCTTAAATACCCTCCGGGCTCCTCCCATAACTTCAGGCCGGTACCCGGCCTTCCAATTTATGGTCTAGAGCCCTACGGACGACAAGAGTAACGATGACACATAGGAACAACACAAAACTCACCAACATGAAATAGACCTGAAAGTGTGCCTTGGTCTACCGTATGGTACACCAAAATAAGGGGGCAAAAACCTTCAGGTAGGGGATAATTATTTATTAAAGGTAAATGTCACTGAGTAGTTGGGCAAAGGCCTGAGCCCTCTACAACTGTGGGTTAGGTATGTAGCGAGAGAAGCAGGCCAACTTCCACCGACCTAGTTTCTCGATCACATGGTCCGGGACCCCCTGTCTTGAGGCCGACGTGGCCGCCCCGATCCGGAGTGAATGCCCGGAGTATTGGCTGGGGTCCAATTGAAGATTGCCGAGAAGGACCCGGACATGTACCACGAACTGCGACGAGTTTGAGGGGTTTAGCTGGAAAGGGTAAAGCGGACGGGACCCTGGGCGGTCGGATAGCAGTGCCGTCGAGCGGTTTAACACGGCAACTGGGCACCAGTTGTTGTGGGTCCTGTACGGTGAATATCTATTCCGGGACCTCGCTGCTGAGTTTTAGACGTCGCCAAGTGAAGAACGTAGAGATCCTGGTGGCGGCAGAGATTACTTTATGCAAGACTGGACCGGCTGGGTGGCTGCGAGTAAACTCGCTGGGCCGTAGAAACCCATAAAACGCCATGTGTATCGCAGCCTGCAGGACGGTGCTGAGGAGGAGACCAAAGGGGGACCTATCCAGGATGTCAGACATCCCCTTAAAGATCTCCCCAGTGATAGGCAGCCGCTTCGGGCTGACTGGCGGCTGGAGCTTCTGAACTCCACGCAGTAGAGCCCTCACTGCGTGGCAGGAGAACACCGAAGGCCTCGCGGGGTCTTGAAGTGACAAGTAGTGCTGCACCCCGGCCACGTACTGACGTATCGTGCTGTGTGACAGTGCCAGGTGAGAATGGCAATAAGCAATAAACGCCAGAACCTGCTTGACGCTGGAAGATTCACGGGGCGTTGGGGCAGGAACTTATTAAACGCCCCCAGGCCGTCTGGCAGGTCCGACGGGTGTTGCGGGCGTGCGAAGCGTTGATGAAGTTAGTAGCTGACTGCCAACGTGGGGCTAGTCCAAGGTCAGTTGTGACCAGTCCGGGATAGAGGCTAGGGATGGTAGGCTCCTGGCATCTGTTCAAAGAGAGGAACAAAGTTAAACGGGAGAGTGCGTCCACTGCTGAGTTGAACTTCCCTGGAACGACTGAGCAGTAAACATTGAATTGATGTTGTAGGGATAGCTGGATCAGTCCGCGGAGGAAGGACATGACGGGCCTGGATTTAGACCTGCCCTTGCTGATGATCTCGGCTGTGGCTTGATTGTCTGTCGTAAAGCCACCGTCTGTCCAGACCAATGGTGACCCCATAGGTGAGCGGCTGCTACGACGGGGAACAGCTCAAAGAGGGCTGACGTGGTAGTGAAGCCCGGTGTGGCTAGTGCCTGAAGAGGCCAAGGGGCGGCGAACCACAAATGGCCAAAAAATGGCGGCGCATCCTGTGGATGCCGCCGCCTCGGTCACCACTTGAGGTGACTGCGTGGACACGACTGGGATGAACAGGGACACACCGTTCCAATTACTAAGAAAGTGTTCCCGCATGGCCAGATCTGCCCTGGCTGCTGAATCCAGCCTGATGACCTGGTTAGGGTCCTGAGTGTAGGACAGGAAGATCGGCAACCGGGACACAAAGGAGCGGCCCTGGGGGATGATCCTCATAGCAAAATTCAACATCCCGAAGAGAGACTGAAGTTGCTTCTGAGTACATCCCCCACCCGGGTGAACTCTCGCAGAACCGTCCTGATACGGTCCAACTTATCTGCGGGAAGGCTGGCCTGCATGGCAGGCGTGTCAAGGTCGATGCCCAAGAATGTGATCTTGTGCGCCGGGCCGTCGACCTTGTGTTCCGCTATGGGGACGTTCAGATTGTCGAAAACCGTCCTCAACTTTCCAAGGTCCCCTGGGGGAGCCCGGGTGGTTCTATCAGAAGGAAGTCATCCAAATAATGGATGACCTCGTGGCACTGTGCCTCGTAGAGAAGGATCCATGCCAGGGTCTCCACGAACTTATCAAATAACCAAGGACTACTCTTAGACCCGAAGGTCAATTTGGTTGCAAAACAATATCGCTCCCTCCACTTGATGCCGTGCCAGCACCACGAGGAAGGATGTATGGGCAGTAGCTAGAAGGCGTCAGATATGTCCGCCTTTGAGAGCCAAGCACCTACCCCTGCCCTGAGTATGGCCTGGGTAGCCATATCTACCGAAGCGTACTTCAGTGAGAACTTCTCGGAGGGAACGAGCGAGTTGAGACTGGGAACGACGGAAGAATGAGGCGCTGACAGATCATACGCCAGACGTTTTTTTTTTTTCGAAATTTTCCCTGTACAAGCCCGATAGGGCTAACCCTCCAGATACTAAAGGGAGACTGACTGAACGGGCCTATCATAAAGTCCCGATCCAACTCCGTCTGAAAAAGGACGTCGATAGCTGGCTCATCTGTTGCTGCTGCGCGCAGGTTCGGACATTCGTGGGTGGTGTGGGGCAGGGCGATGAGCCCGGTATGAAACTCATCGATGAAACCTCGGATGAGGTAGCTGGCGAGTGACGGAGTGGGGTGTGAGGTCAAGTAAGCATCGAGCCAAAGGACATTGACCTGGCTTAGTCACATTTTTTTTTTTTTTTTTCCTGCTTGGGGGTGCGCCCTCTGGCATAGGGTGCAAACGTGCAAGAGCCGGCACTGGCTGAAATTGCAGGGGCCGTAGTTGAAGTTGTTGCAAATGGCGGCTCCCCCAACCATCTGCCCCGAACGACCCCACTTGTCCACCTTCTGCCCTTGCGCCGGGGCCTGCTGAGCCTGACTCGTGCTGGTAGAGGCCGTGCTAGTTATCGGGTGGACAGAGGCTATGTTGGCACACCAGACCGCGGAGAGGGATGCTGACTGACGGACAGCACATAGCGGGGACCGTAGACTCGCAAAGTGGCAGCAGAACAACTCGGTGTCCACTACGCTCCAGTCCGTTGTCCAATGGAACTGTAAGAATCTGTCCGCGGCTTTGGCCGAGAAGGACCGATGATAATCGTAGAAGGCTGAGCCACCGTATTTGTGACCCAGGTCTACGATTAAATGGAGGTAGAGGTCCAGTTCCTCCCGCCTGCCCGGGGAGGCTGAGCACCGTACGTCCCTGAACATGCCGAAAGCGAGCGTGAACTCGGGCACCGTGAGCTTTCTGTTGAGCCTCGGATCCTTCGCCTTCAAACCACTGAGACGTCGCCCCAGGTGTAGGCCTTGTTCTCGGCCAAGTCATGGACCGAGATCGTGAGTGAGGCCAGGTTAACGTCTCTGCCCTCTAAAATGTCCTTCCTTACGCTGGGTGGCACCAGGTGGGAAGGATGAATGGTAGTCGTGGCAAGCTCACTACCTGCGGCCGGTGCACTGATGGCTGGGACCACCGCAGGGTCCGGAACCGTGGCGGCCGGGCTGGCCTCTAGACGAGACACCCTGTCCTGGACCTCAACGATCGAGGAAGACAGGGAAGACACGAGGGTGTGTAGCTGAGCGACGGCGGCTGAAATAGATTCCAGGGACGCCGCCTGAACTGCTGCCGTCCAGAGCGACGGTACCCAACGTTGACGATAACGAGAGGCGATAGTGACTTAAGTCGACTGACGTGACAGCTGTGGAATCAAATGACGGACGACAATACAAATAACTGAAATGACATGTTGCCTTAACTGACATGAACGTCCCGTGACAGGGCCCGGCCCGGTCGTACCGTATGGGGGTGGCTGTGAGCCGGACTCTGGAGCACGTACAGAAATGAGGCAACCGTGAAATGAGGCCAACTGCCTGGGTACGCTGGGGCCGAACTGTGACATGCTGGCTGCCACCGGGTCCGACTCCAAGTGCTACGGCATGCTTTGGAACGCAAGCACACGTATGCCAGCGACCTCGATCATCATGCCACTGTCTAGTGACTGAACGCTCTTTCTCTCTTTGTTTTTTTTTTGTTTTTTTTTTGTAGAAATGCGGCCGGCCTAGGGCACGCCGGCGCGAATTCGTACAGGGAGGTGACGCATTAACGCCGGGGCGTGGTAAGGTGACATAGAAATGATATAACATGACAAGGACAGGAATCAAAGTCTCCTTTTTTTTTTTTGCGATTCCGTCCCTGGCGCATGTATAGAAATGAGGCCGGCCTAGGGCACGCCGACACGAATTAGTGCGGGGAAGTGACTGCATTCATGCCGGGCGTGGTAAGGTGACAGAAATGACATACCATGACAGGGGCAAGAATCAAGAATGTACGCAACCTGTGATGCGATTCCGCCCTTGGCGCATGTATCGAAATGAGGCCGGGTAGTCGTGCGTCTGGATCGCCCCGATCGGAGCATCTATGGATGCGACCGGACCTACCCAGAGGTATGGTGACCGAAATGAAACCATGACAAAGACTAGATTACAACAAACCGAGCAATTTGTAACCGAATCTAATCTCTGGAGCATGTATCGAAATTTGGCCGAGCGGCTAGGCGAATCAGTGCGAATCGATGCATGCCGGATGCGACCGGATTCAGACCGATACGTGGCCAATGACCGATATCATGCCAAAGACTGGACTCGAGCCCGCAACCGTACGAGCGGTGGGCCAATCTCTGAAACATGTATGGTAATACGGCCGTAACCTGGGTACCCCGAGACAAATCCGTGCCTAAGTGCGACATGACTTGAATCTGAGTGCGGCCAGGATCGAAATGATGGCATGAACACCCTGTTTAACTGATGCGAAATGACTTAGCATGACCGAATGGCCTGATACGTTAGCCATGTTTGAAATGACGAAATGATTGTCATGCTAATACGTGAGATGTTTCGACACTGTTGAAGTGATTCGTACAACTAACATGCCAATAGCGATTCGGAATGCAAATAGCGATTCGGCACGCTTGGCGCAACCGATTTGAATAACATGACAGGACATGAATGATGCGTGTGAGTGCGAACGGCACCCGTGCATGAGGCATGTATGAACGACTCAAAGACTGCGTAAAACTGCCTCGTAAGGGGAACCCTTGAGTGCCGGATGCGGCATCGGTCGGAGTGCCATGGCGGGCGGCCCTGAATGTGCGTGCCGCTAGGTGGCTCCCGATCGCGTACAACCAAAAACGTGCGAGTAAGTGTTTAGGTTTTCGAGACAAGCAGTGCGTGGTTCGTGAGCTACGCAGACCACAGTTTAGTGACATGATAAGCAGTGCATGAGAACGTAAACATGGGAGCCGAAGCCCTACCTGCGACAGCCGAACCAGACTCTTTGAACGGAACTGCGACTCGGCGACACGAGTGCGACACGAAGGGACAACCCGACTTACGAACACGGAACGCGGGACTGCAACAAAAGGAGACGGACAGACGAAAACGGAGCTCACGAACCGGCACCAACAGCGCTTGTCTCGAACGAGTCGGTCCTAGATGTCTGACGTATCAGATATCACGCACAGGAAACCGACAAAGACCGGCGGCCTTTGGGCTGCTTAAATACCCTCCGGGCTCCTCCATAACTTCAGGCCGGTACCCGGCCTTCCAATTTGTACCTTGCCTTCTAGCGTTCAGCAGGGTAGTTATTGTTGAACTTGGGCAACCTAATGCTTCCAGCCTCTTCCTCTCAACCACCAGACCATCAGATGGAGATGGGATGGACATGGATGGATCGACGCTCCCTGTAGGAGAAGATCTGACCTGGAGGGAAGCGGAACTGGGTCCCGGTAACTCAACAGCAACAGGAGCGGAAACCATGGCCTGTTGGGCCAGTATGGGATGATCGCCACTATCTCCGCCGTCTCCTGTCTGAGTCTCGAGAGGAACTGAAGAATTACCGGAACTGGTGGAAAGGCATAGGCCCTGCGGAAAATCCACTGATCCGTGAGAGCATCCACTCCCATGGCTTGGGGACAACGATACCTGGTATAATAACTCTTCATCTTGGCATTGCAAGGAGATGCAAATAGGTCCACTTCCGGAATCATTCCCAATGTCAGGATCCAGTCGAAGACTTCCGAGTGGAGAGACCACTCGTTGTTGTCCAAGGAGGTTCTGGACAGAAAGTCTGCTTGAACATTTTGAACTCCAGGGAGATACACTGCCGTCAGGTCCACCAAGTTCTCCTGAGCCCAGGACATAATTAGACTCACTTCCTTCAAATGGGAGAGACTGCGAGTGCCCCCGGTCTTTTGATGTACGACACCGCCGTCGTATTGTCCAATCTCATGAGGCTCCCGATGTCAGATGGAGAAAAGCCCGAAGGGCCTGGAAGGCAGCTTGAATCTCCAATACGTTCGAGACCACCCCTTGGGCAGGAAAATCCCACCTGCCCTGGGCTACCTCCGGCCGACACAGAGCACCCCAGCCTCTGCTGCTGGCATCTGTTGTTACCGTTATCCAGGAAACTGGAGCTATTGAATGGCAGTTGAGAAGATTCCTTCGTTGCAGCCACCAAGGGAGACTCTCCCGCATGGAGGGAGTTATCCGGATCCAGTGATCCTGTAGACTTGGATTCCATTGTTGGAGGAATCCTTTCTGAAAGGGCCGCATCCTCCATTGCGCCCATTTTACCATGGGGGCTGTTGCCACCATGGTGCCTATTATCCTGAGGCACTGGGAGGACCTGAGAAGAGGAGCTGACATCGCTAGATGAATCCTGTCCCGGACTACTGGGATCTTCTCTAGAGGAAGAGAGATCGTGCTCTTTACTGTGTTGAACTGTGCCCCTAGGAAAACTAGGGACTGGGTTGGCTCCAGATGACTTTTTTCTTGATTCAAAAGCCAGCCAAATTCTGTCAGGGTAGATATGACTTGCTCCCGGTGTGACAGTAGTTGTTTTCTGTCCTGAGACAGAAGGAGTAGGTAGTCGAGGTAATGGTGTAATCGAATACCTCGGACCCTGATCAAGGCGACCACCGCCAGTAAGAGCTTGGAAAACACCCGAGGCAATGTCGTAAGCCCGAACGGGAGACATATGAATTGGAGGTGTTTCTGACCCACGAGAACCGAAGATATTTTTGGAAGTCCTTCGCTATTGGTACATGGAAGTACGCGTCTTTTAGGTCTATTGACACTAGCCAATTGCCTGGTTGGATTGTTTGGCGAATAGTCAACAACGTTTCCAATTTGAATTTCTCCTTTTTTATAAAAGAGTTCAAGTCAGGTCGATAACCGGCCTCCAGGAACCACTCTTCTTGAGGACCATAAAGAGGGGTGAGTAGATCCCCTGAAACCTTTCCTCTAACGGGAATGGCGGCACCTTGGGTGATAAGTGAGTCCGTGTAGCTCAGCAGAACCTCTCTTTTCTCTTCCGACAAAGGAAGGCTTGTGGGAACAAATCGATGTATAGGTGGATTGTTGAACACCCAGGTGTGTCCCATAGACACTGTCTTTATGACCCAGTAGTCTTGTATCAAGGCTACCCAGACGTGGCAGAAGCGTAGTAAACGTGCCCCTACTTGTTCCGCCTGGACAGGCGCTATATCAAAAAGACTTTGCCGCTTCACAGCCCCCAGAAGATGTGGATTTTGAAGGCTTCTGGTCAGAAGGCTGGTTTCTCCTCCAGTTCTTCCTAAATTCCCAACCTGGTCTGTAGCGACATGCATCCCTAGCACGCTCCGGGTCTGACCTGGACTGGACCTTCTTCTGGGCAAACAGACGGCGATCCTGGGGTAAGAACCCAGACTCTCCACCGGTAGCACGAGTAATGGCCGAATCGAGCTTATTCCCAAAAAGAGAAGAACCCTCAAAGGGAATTTTCGACCAGGCCTGTTTAGAGGCCTGATCCGCCACCCAAGGGCGTAGCCACAAAGCTCGTTTGGCTGTAACGGATGACAGCATAACACGTGCCACCAGGTGGATTATATCTAGGGAAGCCTCACCCAGAAAAGCCGATGCCATTTTCATCTCACATATTGGGGAGCTCTTAAAGGCTTCTTCTGACATACCTCTCAGGGCTGTCCCCAAATCATCCGTCCAACACTCCATTGCTTTGGATAATGCTGCCAAGGCCAGTGCTGGCTTGCAGGCCATTCCAGCTGTGATGTAGATACGTTTTAAGTCTGTATCGATCTTCCTTTCAAGACCATCTTTAAAAGATACGGTATCCTCTAGTGGAAGAGTGACATGTCTCACCAGCCTCATTAAGGCTGCATCAATGAGGGGAGCAGACTCCAGATGTTTAACTTCCTCATCTTTGAAAGGGTACATTCTGGACACTTTAGAGATAAGAGAATTTTTCCTCTCCACTTTGCTCCATTCGTCCGAGATAATTTCTCCCAACTCACCCAGGAAGGGGAAATTTGAGCGCTCCTTTTTAAGGTGCTTAAAGTACTTCCTCTGTTTAGAGGGTGCTTCAACTGGCTCCTCCCACCTCAGTGCATCTTTCACTGCCCTTACCAGATGAGGGACCTGGGAAAAGTCAAATCCTGCACTGGAATCCTCTACTTCAGCTTCACTGTCCGAAGATCCGCTGAAAGAGAAGTTGTCACGGGAGGGCCCTGGGGTCTCAAGGTCTTCTGCCTCAACCACTGAGATTGGATCAGAGGGAGGAATAGCTGCATGAGCGGATTCCGGTTTGTTCAAAGATTCCCGAACAACCTTCCTGACCAATGCCTCCACTTGCTGGTCACTAACATCCCTTTCTTTTGCAGCTCGGGAAAAACATATATCGCAAAGCGATTTTTCTTCTGGCACTTTTGCTCTACAACCCCAACATGATCTTCCTTCTGAACGACCAGACTGGTGGTGGGAAGAGTGCCGAGACCCCGACCTTGACTTGTCAGAGTGGTGTCTGGAGGAGGACTTAGGGCGTCCAGAACTGGACCTAGAACTGTCATGTGTTGACCCAGAATGTGTATTATCTTCACGTGCTGAAGGGCGAAGATCCGGTATAGAAGGGCTAGAATAGATAATAAGGAGAAAAAAATTCCCTTAAAAAAACTACCCTATACCAACCAACACAGGCAGAAAGAAAAACAAAATTTCTACCTACCTGCGGCGTAAAGGCTGGCCACAAGGGGGCGACGAAACATCCATAGTCACAATTCGGACAGGCTGCAACAATATCCATAGTAATTTTTTTTTAACTAAAATCAATTTTCTTTGATTTTATTCATTTTAAATAAAAAAAAAAAAAAAAAATCTGCCAAAATCATTTTCCAATGCATATACATCAATCAAAACAGTAGGGGATAAGGCATCAAGCATCTTACCTCAGTAAAGCAGAGAAAAACACAGTGTCAGCGTTTTTTTGGATGCAGCAGCAAGCCTGTCTAAATCTGACAGGCATTTAAATCTGCCGCCTGAATGACGTCACAACGCCGTCAGCATCACCCCCACGGCGCTCGTTCGCATGTGAGAACGCCGCCATTCGTCCGTACTGCGCATGCGCCACCCAAGCCTCGATCTCAACCGAGACTATGCGGCTGCGCAGTACAGGAAAGTGGCGGTCTGGGACGCAGATGCGCTCCAGCCGCCATACACCCGGAAATGGTACACACAAACAAATACAAACAGGCTGCCATACGTTACCGCTCCAGCACGCCATTACCCGACCTGGCTCCCGTCCACAGGCACGTCACTGGGGGATTATTTCAGGGAAAAGGCCACCCGCTAGTAGCTAGGACGAATGGCCATACTGCCGCTTTCCAGCCAGTGGCTAGATAGTAAGCTCTTCATGGCAACGCTTCTTCATCCCCATGTCCACCCTGCTAGTAGCCGGGCTATTGGACTCCAGACACCAAATTTCTTCATGCGTGCGAACGACAACAGGAACCAGACCCGGATTCATGACTCCTTGAAGGTAAGAACTACTACTTTAGTCCTTAAGGTGGAAGACAAAAAAGGAACACGGTATCTGGCCAGGAGCAAAGATTTATGAGAGTGGGGTCCTATGAGGTATGAGAGGCGGGATTAACCCATACGTAGGCTGCCATGGAGTCAGTCAGGAAAAAAGCAATTTAAAATCACTTGCGGCTATAATGAATTGCCGGCTCCCGTAATACAGAGAACAACTTTAACTAGTAATTGCGCGATCATGCAATGTTGTAACCAAACAAAATTTGCGTCCTTTTCTTCCCACAAATAGAGCTTTCTTTTGATGGTATTTGATTGCCTCTGTGATTTTTATTTTTTGCGATATAAAAGGAAAAAGACCGAAAATTTTGAAATTTTTTACTTTGACTTTTTGTTATAAGAAAAATCTAATAAACTCAATTTTAGTCAAACATTTGGGCCAAAATGTATTCAGCCACATGTCTTCAGTAAAAAAAAATGCCAATAAGCGTATATTTATTGGTTTGCGCAAAAGTTATAGCGTCTACAAACTAGAGTACATTTTCTGGAATTTACACCGCTTTTAATTTATGACTGCCTATCTCATTTCTTGAGGTGCTAAAATGGCAGGGAAGTACAAAACCCCCCCAAATGACCCCATTTTGGAAAGTAGACACCCCAAGATATTTGCTGAGAGGCATGTTGAGCCTATTAAATATTTTATTTTTTAGTCCCAAGTGATTGAATAAAGACAAAAAAAAAAAGACATTTTCAAAGAGTTCTCACTAAATGATATATTGCTCACACATGCCATGGTTATATGTGGAATTGCACCCCAAAATACATTTCCTGTCGCATCATGGCAGCATACACTCTGGGTTGTGGCTCCGCCTCCACGACCTGATAGGACCACATAGCTATAAGATGACGATACGGCCCCGCCCCGGTATTCTCTAATTTTTCCTCACCTGTTGGGACCGCACGGATCATCACCCTCTTACCGCTTCGCCCCAGCCAGGTTCTAGCCTCTCCTGGTTTGGAAGTCTTGCCGGTACAGCCTCTAAACGAAGCTAAATGGAAGGAACCCCACTCTGGTGATCTCAGGGGTACTGCGCACCTGCCTGCTGTAATAAGCCTTAAACAGGTCTTTAAAGCACTGCACTGCCAATACTGCCTTAAGAAGATAAGCCTTAAACAGGCTTAGAGGTATGTGGCCATCTTTATTACAGTGATAAGCCTTAAACAGGCTTTCTTACCTTGCAGTGGTCCTCCGTCTTTCCTTCTCTCCCATCTCTGCTGGCTGCTGGGGCGCTTATTAATGTATAATTAATGCTGCTGGGGCGCTTATTAATGTATAACGGCTGATGCCTCCTGGGCCCTGTAGTCCCACTGCCCTCTGTGTGTACTACCTAGCAGTGCCGAGCGTTCTGGCGCTTCCGCGCATGCGCACTGCGGTCTATGGGCATCCTGTGTTCTCCTTTCCAGGTTCCAAGATGGCGCCGACGGCCGTACGGCGCTACTGCGCATGCGCGAGCGGCACGGCGCTCCCGGCGCCAAATTTAAAAGTGAAAATCCCCCTTTTCCATTCCCCTGAGAGTTTTGAAGCAGGAAAAGCTACAGATCATCCCAGGAACATCCCAGCACATCCTCAATAGGTAAGTTAGCCTTTTGCTTCCTCCCTCTCTCCTTCCCTGTGCACTCTGCACACTGCTCTCATTTTCTCCCTTTCTCTTTCTCTCTGCTCCCTCTGCCTTCTTTCCTCTTACTATGCCTATCTTTGTATTGTTGCTAGGCTGCCTTCTTCTCTATCCCTATGGAGACCACTGCCCCAGCAGATCACCTTCAACGTGATAGGTAAGAGGGACGGCAATGGGTAAGTAGAGAAGATCGAAAAAGAGTGCAGGACCAACTAACGCTGCCTAAATGGTTAGCCCCGCCAGGTCCGCAAGATCATCAAAGTCCAGACGCAGGGAGACCTCTCGCGGAAGAAGCCGTTCGGGGCGCAGGCGAAGCCACTCGAGTCGCAGCAGGAGAAGGAGTCGCTCTGGCCATAGGAGAAGCCACAGGAGGAGTCGCAGCAGATCCTGCTCCCGCAGTCACTCCCACCGCAGAAGGTCTCCACGCAGACGTCGCTCACCAGCCCCCCCCCCCCCCCGGCCAGCCGCCAATGCCTGCTGGATATGCAGGGCCGTTGCTCTCCCGGACAAGCTTGCCTGTCGCAGGTGCTTCGAGGAGGCCACCAGGGAGAAAGTCCAGGAGCCCAAGGAACCTGCGGCCTCAGCCACGCAGACTGCCCCGGACACGGATATGTCCGTCAGAACCGCCTCTCCCACTCCCCCGAGTACGTCTAGAGAGCTAGACTCCCAGTCAGAGGAGGAGGAGCTAGAGGCCTCAGCCGGCTTCGATTTTTCTCTCATCGAGCCCTTCGTGAGGTCGGTCAAAGAGGCGATCAACTGGGAGGAACCCCAGGAAGCCCCTCAAAAACTGAGAAAATATTTCCCCAATCTCAAAAAGGATCCGGAAGCCTTCCCCTTTATTGAGGAACTGGACGACATGATCAGGGAGGAGTGGCTGAAGCCGGACAGAAAGTCGGGCCTAAATAACAGGCTCACCAAACTGTACCCGCTCAGAGAACCGAAGGCAAAACCCCTGGTCACCCCGCCGGTGGTGGATGCCTCCCTCATGCGCCTAGCCCGCCACGTCACACTTCCTATTGAAGACGCGGTAACCTTCCGGGACGTCTTGGATAGGAAGATAGACACCGATCTTAAGAGGGCCTACCTGGCTGCAGGAGGCGCATGTAGGCCAGCTGTGGCATTGGCCGCCGTGGGCAAGGCCATATCCAGTTGGTCAGCCTCCACGGAGAAACTCGTGACAGAGGGCGCTGACCAAGACAAGATCGTTAGGGCCCTTCAGGAACTGAGCCTCGCAGGGGATTTCGTGGCGGAAGCCTCGGTAGACGCCATTAGGTCCTCATCCAGGGCCATGCTGGCTTCGGTTATGGCCAGACGTGCCCTCTGGCTGAAACCCTGGGCAGCAGATCCCGCCTCAAAGTCAAATTGGTGCCGCATCCCCTTCGACGGTGAAAACCTTTTTGGGGCCAAGTTAGACTCGGCCATATCGAAGGTGACCGGCGGCAAATCAGGGCTCATCCCCTCCGACAGAAAACCAAGGCAGCAGAGGCCTCCTCCCTTTAAGCGCAACCTGCCGGATAAATATAGGGACGCCAAGGCCTATAGGCCAGGCAGAGAGTATAGGAGAAACTGGAGGAACCCCCAGGTGACCTTCTCTAGGTTTCAGAAGCCCAAGACTTCTGCGTCCGCGGACCAGAAGTCCTTTTGAAGGCGCGTCCATCCAGCCGGTGGTAGTGGGGGCCAGGCTCCTAAAGTTCCTGCCGGCTTGGACGGATGCCATCAAAGATCTCTGGACGGTGGCCACCGTCCGTTTCGGGCACAGGTGGTCCTTCAAAGGGCGGCCCCCGGGGGATCACTTTTGCCCAACCAAACTCCCGTCATCCCGGGAGAAAAGGGTGCTACTGATGGACTACGTCCAGGAATTGCTCCTCAAGGAGGCAATAGTAGAAGTACCCCCTTCCCAAAGGGGTCGGGGATTCTACTCCCCTCTATTCCTAGTCAGGAAAAAGTCAGGAGACCTGCGCCCTGTATTGGACCTGAAGAGGCTCAACCTCTCCATCCGGGTGGAGCCATTCAAAATGGAAAGCCTCCAATCTATCCTCCAGGCCATAAATCGAGAGGATTGGATGCTATCCGTGGACCTTCAGGACGCTTACCTTCACGTCCCTATCCACCTCCTATTCCAAAGGTTCCTCCGTTTTTCCATAGACCAGAGGCACTTCCAGTTCCGATGCCTCCCGTTCGGGATCTCCACGGCTCCCAGAACCTTCACCAAGGTCCTTCTCCCGGTTATAGCCTCCCTGAGAGAGAAAGGCCTCAGGGTACACCATTACCTAGACGATATCCTCCTCCTCTCAGACAGCCTAGCATCCCTTACCCAGCACCGGGAGATACTAGTTTCCACGCTCCAAGGGCTGGGTTGGCTCATAAATTGGGGGAAGAGCAACGCTCAGCCCTCTCAAAGGATGGTTTTCCTGGGGGCTGTACTAGACACCCGGTTAAACTCTATAGAACTACCTCCAGAGAAAGTCTCTCCGCTGACCCAGAAAGTAAGGAGAGCGATCCATGCTGCATCCCTCCCAGCCAGGGGGTGCCTCAGCCTCCTAGGCTCTCTATCAGCTACCATCCCAATGGTCCAGTGGGCTCAGTGGAACTCAAGGCCCCTACAACTTTCGTTCCTGAGTCAATGGAACGGATGGTCTATGTCGCAACCCATCCACATCTCGCAGGAGGCCAGGCAGTCTCTGGGATGGTGGACCCGACCGGGCAACCTGGACAGGTGCAGGCATATTGTCACCCCCCCTCAGGAGATAGTTACCACGGATGCCAGTTTGGAGGGGTGGGGGGCCCACTACCTACACCATGCAGTCCAGGGCCGCTGGCCATTTGAGGCACGAGCCGCTGTGTCCAACATTCTGGAAATGAGGGCGGCCTTCCAAGCCCTCCTGGCCCTCGGTTCTCTCCTAAGGGGCAAATATGTTCTCCTGAGGATGGACAACAAGGTTGCTGTCGCCTACATCAACAGGCAGGGGGGGTACCAGGAGCTCGTCCATGATGCGGGAGGTTCTCCCCGTCATGGAGTGGGCACAGCAGAATCTCCGGGACCTAAGAGCAGCTTACATCCCCGGTGTCGAGAACCTCCTGGCCGATTCCCTCAGCAGGAGGTTCCTCTCGAACAACGAGTGGTCCCTGAGTCCGCAGGCCTTCGACCTTATCTCCAGAACCTGGGGTCCTCCGGACATAGATCTGGCAGCGACTCCGGAGAACACGAAATGCCAGAGGTTCCTGTCACGAGTCCCCTTCCCCTCTGCCGAGGGGACAGACTGTCTCCAGCACCCCTGGGACTTTCACCTCGGGTACATCTTCCCTCCGACCCCGCTGATAGCGAGGTTCCTGCTGAGGCTCAAGAGGTCATCGGCACTGGTAGTGGCCGTGATCCCCTTTTGGCCCAGGAGGCCGTGGTTTACCACCCTCCTTCAGCTAAACACAGCAGACCCTCTCCCTCTCCCGCAGTCAGCCGACTTGCTCTCCCAGAGCCAGATGCTCCATCCGAGTCCGGAGAAACTGCACCTGACGGCTTGGAGACTGAGAGGTCTAGATATCTAGAGCAGGGCTGCTCCGCTAGGGTGGCGGATACACTCCTCCAGGCCAGGAAGCCTACCACAAACTCCACCTACCGGCGAGTCTGGGATAGGTTCTCTTCCTTCGCCCATCAGCAGGGGTGGAACCTGTCCTCTATATCAACCCCGCAGATCTTGGAATTCCTGCAGGCAGGCCTGGACAGAGGCCTCGGCTCCAGTACCCTGAAGGTGCAGGTGTCAGCCCTGTCCGCCCTGACCGGAACCAGGTGGGCGCTAGACCCCCTCATTGTCCAATTTCAGAAAGCCTGTCTTAAACTGAGACCTCCCAGAAGACCTTCCTTCCCGACCTGGGACCTGTCGGTCGTCTTGGAGGCCCTATCCAGGGAGCCCTTCTTCCCGTTAGAGAACATCTCCCTCTGGGACCTAACACTGAAGGTGACATTCCTGATTGCCATAGCCTCAGCGAAGAGGGTCTCAGAAATGCAAGCTTTACTGGCCAGGGACCCCTACCTGGTCGTTTTCCCGGACAGGGTTGTCCTAAGACCCTCAGACCGCTTCATCCCTAAGGTCTCTTCTTCATTCCACTTTAACCAGGAGATCAACCTGCCAGCACTCACTACCGACCAGGGTGTTCCGCACCCCCTGGATGTCAGAGGCAATATCCTCAAATATCTTGCAGCCTCAGAACCCATCAGAAAGTCGGAAAATCTCCTAGTAATCCCTCATGGGTTCAGGAAGGGTCAGCCAGCATCGGCCCGCACCATCGCCTCATGGCTGGTAAAGACCATTAAGAAGGCCTACTCGCTAGGCTCCACACAGATTCCAGAGGGCCTGAAGGCGCATTCCACCAGGGCAGTGGCAACCTCATGGGCAGCCTATTGTAGGGTTGTAGGGTGTCAGCGGAAACTATCTGCAAAGCGGCCACCTGGAACACCTTTATTGACCATTACAAAGTTGATTTTGCACGTTTGTCAACCGTAAATTTCGGAAAATCTGTTATTCAAGCCAACTCTGCCATTCCTTGCGAATAAATTTTTGCTTATTGATGCACTACCCACCCTGTCTGCGAGTTACTCCCCAGAGTGTATGCTGCCATGATGCGACAGGAAAACGGAAAATTGTATACTTACCTTTCCGTAATTTTCCTTTCCTGTCGCATCTTCATGGCAGCATACAACGACCCACCCTTTGTTTCTTGAGGTGACTCATATATACGGAGAATACCGGGGCGGGGGCCGTATCGTCATCTTATAGCTATGTGGTCCTATCAGGTCGTGGAGGCGGAGCCACAACCCAGAGTGTATGCTGCCATGAAGATGCGACAGGAAAGGAAAATTACGGAAAGGTAAGTATACAATTTTCCGTTTTTGCTGCTTCTCCTGAGTATGGGGATACCACATGTTTTTGGGAGCCTAGCCACGTATGGGGCCCTGAAAACCAAGCACCGCCTTCAGGATTTCTAAGGGTGCAAATTTTTGATATCACTCCTCACTACCTATCACAGTTTCGAAGGCCATAAAATGCCAAAATAGCACAAAACCACCCCAAATTACCCCATTTTGGAAAGTAGACACCCCAAGCTATTTGTTAAGAGGCATGGTGAGTATTTTACAGCTCTCATTTGTTTTTGAAAATTAAGAAAGTAAAGAAAAAAAAAATTATTTTTCTTTTTTTAATTTTCAAAACTTTGTGACAAAAAGTGAGATCTGCAAAATACTCACCATACCTTTTCAGAAAATAGCTTGGGGTGTCGACTTTCCAAAATGGGGTCATTTTGGGGGGTTTTATGCCATCTGGCCATTCCATGGCCTCCGAAACTGTGATTGGCAGTGAGGAGTGAAATAAAAAAATTACACCCTTAGAAAGCCTGAAGGCGGTGCTTGGTTTTTGGGGTCCCGTACGCAGCTAGGCTCCCAAAAAGTCCCACACATGTGGTATCCCCGTACTCAGGAGAAGCAACAGAATGTATTTTGGGGTGTATTTCCACATATGCCCATGACATGTTTGAGCAATATATCATTTAGTGACAACTTTTTGTAAAAAATATTTAATGGGCTCAACATTGCTCTCAGCAAATAGCTTGGGGTGTCTACTTTCCAAAATGGGGTCATTTGGGGGGGGGGGGGGGGGGGTTGAACTGTCCTGGCATTTTATGCACAATATTTAGAAGCTTATGTCACACATCACCCACTCTTCTAACCACTTGAAGACAAAGCCCTTTCTGACACTTTTTGTTTACATGAAAACATATATTTTTTTTTGCAAGAAAATTATGTTGAACCTCCAAACACTATATATATTGTTAAAGCAAAGGCCCTACGGATTAAAATGGTGGGTGTTGCATTTTTTTTTCCTCACAGTATTTGCGCAGATATTTTTTAAACGCATTTTTTGTGGAAAAAATACACTTTTTTTTATTTTAATGCACTAAAACACACTATATTGCTCAAATTTTTGATGAAATAAAAAATATGATCTTAGGTAGAGTACATGGATACCAAACACGACATGCTTTAAAATTGCGGACAAACGCGCAGTGGCGACAAACTACATACATTTTTAAAAGCCTTTACAGGATACCACATTAGATTCACGGAGGAGGTCTACTGCTAAAATTACTGCCCTTGATCTGACGGCGGCCTCGCATATTATGTTTCAGTCAGTGTCAGCGTGTCAGTGTGCTGCTGACAATATGTGCTCTATTTCTGGGGATATGTGTGTGCATGCTGTTAGAACAGCATTGCAGTATCACATCTGGGGGGTGTCTATAGGTGGCCTGTGAAGGGGGGCAGGTTTCCTGTGCTTAGAACTGTGCTTAAAAGCTATTTAAAAGCACTCGCGGCTAATGAATTGATGGCTCCTGTAACACAGAGAACTGTCATTCATTAATAAAAAACAAAAAAAAAGCGTAGGGGTCCCCCCAAATTCAATAACCAGGCCCTTCAGGTCTGGGATGGATATTAAGGGGAACCCCAGCCAAAAAAAAAAAAAAAATGGCGTAGGGTCCCCCTCAAAATCCATACCAGACCCTTGAGGTCTGGTATGGATTTTAAGGGGAACCCTAGCCAAAAAAATGGCGTGGGGTCCCCCTCAAAATCCATACCAGACCCTTATCCGAGCACGCAACCTGGCAGGCCGCAGGAAAAGAGGGGGGGACGAGAGCGGCCCCCCTCCCGCCTGAACCGTACCAGGCCACATGCCCTCAACATTGGGAGGATGCTTTGGGGGTCTAAGACCCCCAAAGCACCTTGTCCCCATGTTGATGAGGACAAGGGCCTCTTCCCCACAACCCTGGCCATTGGTTGTGGGGGTCTGCGGGCGGGGGGCTTATCGGAATCTGGAAGCCCCCTTTAACAAGGGGACCCCCAGATCCCGCCCCCCCCTGTGTGAAATGGTAAGGGGGTACAAAAGTACCCCTACCATTTCACCAAAAAAGTGGCAAAAATGGTAAAAATGACAGGAGACAGTCTTTGACAATTCCTTTATTAAAATCTTCTTTCTTCTTTCTTCATCCTTCGGTTTCTTCATCTTCTCCTTCCGTCATCTTCTTCCATCTTCTTCTTCCATTTTCTTCTTCCTCCGATCCGCTTCTTCTTGCGCTGGTCTTCTCGTCCTTCTTGTCCGGCATCTTCTTCCGTCGGCGTCGGTGTCGGTGTCTCTGTCTCTTCTTGGGCCGCTCCGCGCAATGGGAGGCTCCCGCTGTGTGAGGCTCCGCTCCGTCTGACAGGTCTTTTATAATGGAGGGCACCTGGTGACCCCGCCCCCTCTGACGCACAGGGACGTCATGGGGAATTCCATGATGGCTTTCCCCATGACGTCAGAGGGGGGCGGGGTCACCAGGTTTTAAAAGACCTGTCAGATGGAGCGGAGCCTCACACAGCGGGAGCCTCCCATTGCGCGGAGCAGCCCAAGAAGACACTGACGCCGACGGAAGAAGATGCCGGACGAGAAGGACGAGAAGACCAGCGCAAGAAGAAGCGGATCGGAGGAAGAAGAAGATGGAAGAAGATGGAAGAAGATGACGGAAGGAGAAGATGAAGAAACCGAAGGATGAAGAAAGAAGAAAGAAGATTTTAATAAAGGAATTGTCAAAGACTGTCTCCTGTAATTTTTACAATTTTTGCCACTTTTTTGGTGAAATGGTTGGGGTACTTGTGTACCCCCTTACCATTTCACACGGGGGGGGGCAGGATCTGGGGGTCCCCTTGTTAAAGGGGGCTTCCAGATTCCGATAAGCCCCCCGCCTGCAGACCCCCACAACCAATGGCCAGGGTTGTGGGGAAGAGGCCCTTGTCCTCATCAACATGGGGACAAGGTGCTTTGGGGGTCTTAGACCCCCAAAGCATCCTCCCAATGTTGAGGGCATGTGGCCTGGTATGGTTCAGGCAGGAGGGGGGGCTGCTCTCGTCCCCCCCTCTTTTCCTGCGGCCTGCCAGGTTGCGTGCTCGGATAAGGGTCTGGTATGGATTTTGAGGGGGACCCCACGCCATTTTTTTTTGGCTAGGGTTCCCCTTAAAATCCATACCAGACCTCAAGGGTCTGGTATGGATTTTGAGGGGGACCCTACGCCATTTTTTTTTTTTTTTGGCTGGGGTTCCCCTTAATATCCATCCCAGACCTGAAGGGCCTGGTTATTGAATTTGGGGGACCCCTACGCTTTTTTTTTTTTCATTTTTTTTATTTTTTATCAATGACTTTTTTTTATGAATGAGTTTTAATGAATGACTGTTCTCTGTATTACGGGAGCCGTGAATTAACATTAGCCGCGAGTGATTTTAAATAGCTTTTTTACTTTCAAAAATGACACTTTGCGCAGAGACAGTTCTAAACACGGGAAACATGCGCCCCTTCACAGGCATACTATAGACACCCCCCAGGTACGAAATTTAAAGGAATATTACACTTTTATTGTTTCAATTTAAGCATTATTAAAATCACTGCTCCTGAAAAAACAGACGTTTTAAAAAAAAATTTTTGCATTGATACATGTCCCCTGGGGCAGGACCCAGGTCCCCAAACACTTTTTATGACATTAACATGCATATTAGCCTTTAAAATTAGCACTTTTAATTTCGAACGTTCGCATCCATTATAACTAATAGGGTTCTAAAGCTCGCACGGACTTTAGGTCCGTTCGCGGGTTCTGGTGCGAGCCGAACGGGGGGGGTGTTCGGCTCATCCCTACTGTTTACATATGACGCCAGACCAACGCTTGTGTTCGCCTTTGCGCAAGAGAAGGCGCAGGGGTGCTTTTTTTTTTTTTTTTAGTTTTTTTTTTATTTATTTAGCGTTTTTATTTTATTTTTAAACTGTTCCTTCCATTTTTTTTCTTTGTTATCATTTTTATTGTTATCTCAGGGGATGTAAATATCCCCTATGATAGCAATAGGCAGTGACAGGTACTCTTTTTTTGAAAAAAATTGGGGTCTATTAGACCCTAGATCTTTGCTCTGCCCTCAAAGCATCTGACCACACCAAGATCAGGATGATAAAACGCTTTCCCAATTTCCCAATGGCACGGTTTATATCCGGGGGGGACATTCCCTCCCACTGCTTGTAAAAGCAGTCTAGAGGCTAATTACCCGCTAGAATTGCTTTTACATGAAAGCCGATCACTGGCTGAAAAGAATGATACCAAGATGATACCTAAACCTGCAGGCATAATTCTGGTATAACCATTCAAAGTCCAGCAACATACTGGACATATATTGTAATCTTTTTTTTTCATGCAGCCTCTTGGCTGAACGAAAAAAAAAGAGATTGATTGGTTGGTATGCCCACCATTAGAATACCTCCCTTCATCCACCCACTTCTAATGATGGGCATACATGCACCATTTATATATGCCGAAGCATGGGGGCATCCTCCCGCAAAAGTTTTGCCATGTACACACGGTCGCACTTTTCCACAGGGCAAGCCTCCGTCGGAATTTCGACCGTATGTAAGCCGCATTAGGAGCCAATCGCTCCTCCCCCCCTGCTGCCCCCATACTTCGGCATATATGCTCTTTTTTTTAACTGTGGTGGTAAAATTCCCTCCTACAGCGTTGGAGTCGCAGCTTTATGTATCGTGGGAGCAAACGCTGTTGCTGTCAAGATAAATAAATCTGCGCTGCAACTGAATGGCGCACCTGAAAACAAAAAAATGGTTACCAATAAAACACAGTAAACAAAATTACATACCTGAAAAGCAAGCATGATAAAACATAATAAAACATCGCAGAATAGAATGGAGTAAAAAAAGAGCAACAATAGAGAGAGAATAGAGAGAGAGAGAACAATAAAACGACAACTATTTTTGTTTTTTTTATTTTATATATTTTTTTGAGATTCACAGGTAAAAAAGCTCCTGACTGTTAGCGACTGAATCAAAACGCTACCACAAAAAAAATGTTAGCGATTGCAGGGATCAGGCCTGACTCTGCGAACGCTGCAGTTATGTGTGCTTAGTGTTTTGTAAGTGACAGTGATCGATCGATACTGCACTTGGGTGGGCTGGGCTGGGCTGGGCTGGGCGGAGGGGGAAAACGCAGGTGCTAGCAGGTATCTGGGCTGATCCCGCTAACAATATGTTTTTTGGAACCCTAAACTGCTGGGACGCTAGTATAGATCTGATCAGATCAGATATTGATCTGTTCAGATAAGGGAGGTGTATGCTTTGCGCGTGGGTGTTTGCGGTACTGGCACTAACCTGGGGTGACGCAGACCTTATTTGACCCTAAAACCTAATTGATATCACCCGCCGGGCAATCAGGGGGTTAATCCGTTATTGGGTAATAAATGGCGGGTGCCCTGACAGTATAAAAAACAAACTAACTAACCAGCATCACCCGTAACAGTTATACGGTGATCACTGGTGAAAGGGTTAACTAGGGGCAATCAGGGGGTTAAAACATTTATTAGGTAATATATGGGGGTACCTGACACTATATAAAAAACCTGACGGGGAACCTAAATAACTAAATAACTAACTGGCTAACCAGCGTCACCAGTGACACTTATACAGTGATCACTGGTGAAAGAGTTAACTCTAGGGGCAATCAGGGGGTTAAAACCTTTATTTATGTAACTCCATTCAATATTGTATGCCTATGTAAAACCACATGTTATATTATCTGTTCTATTTCAATTCTTAATAAAAATTTTGATTGAGAAAAAAAAAAAAAAAAAACCTTTATTTAGGTTGTAATATGGGGGTACCTGACCTATAAACCTATTTATGAACCTATATAAACCTGGAGGTTAACCTAAAAAAAAAAACTGGCTACCTAGCGGCACCAGTGACACTAATGCAGCGATCAGAAAAACGATCGCTTAGTGACACTGGCAAAAGGGGGGGTGAAAGGGTTAACTAGGGGGCAATGAGGGGGTTAAAACCTTCATTAGGGGGGGTAGGGGGCTACCTTAGACCTAAAGGGGCCTAAAACTAACTGCCCTGACAGTTATTACAGTCACACTGACACTAAGGCCCCTTTCACACTGGGGCGGGGAGCTGTGGTGACGGTAAAGCAGCGCTATATTTAGCGCTGCTTTACCGTCGTTTTAACCGCGGTATTCGGCCACTCGCGGTGCGGTTTTACCCCCGCGAGCGGCCGAAAAAGGGTGAAAGACCCCCCGCAGAGCGCCGCCGTAGCGGCGCTTTGCGGCGGGATTGCCACGGTTTTACCGCGGCTTCCCATTCAAATCAATGGGAAGGAGCAGTATAGGAGCGGTGAACACACCGCTCCTATACCACTCCAAAGATGCTGCTAGCAGGACTTTTTTTGCATTCCTGCTAGTGCACCGCTCCAGTGTGAAAGCCCGCCGGCTTTCACACTGGAGTTAAAGGGGCCTGAAAAACGCCCCAGTGTGAAAGGGGCCTAAATGCAGTGATCAGTAAATAAATGATCACTGCAATTAGTGACACTGTGACTGGGGGGACAGGGGGTGATCTGGGGGGGGGGGGATCTGGGGGTTTCAGGGGGGTGAAATATGTGCCTATGTGTACTGGTGTCAGTGTACTGTTGGTGCACTAATCTGGTTGTCTTCTCTCCTCGGTGTCCTGGTCAGATAGACCGACACGCCGAGCGTGACATCACTTCCTCTGCCTGTGTTTAGAATTACACAGACAGAGGAAGCATCTGATTCGCCAGGAGCGATCGCGAGGGGGTGGCCAGAAACCACTGGCCGTCCCCTCATCTCGGATTGCTCCTGAAGCGATGCCGACCGTCCCCGCCAGAGGGGGGGGGGCGATCGGACCCCCCACCCGCCGGAAGAATGTCACGTACAGGTACGGGATTTTGCCTGTACGTGCCATTCTGCTGACGTATATGTACATGGGGCGGTCGGCAAGTGGTTAAGGGGAACCCCTGGGTCAAATTTAAAAAAAAATTACGTGGGGTTCCCCCTAAATATCCATACCAGACCCTTCAGGTCTGGCATGGATTTTAATGGGAACTCCACGCAAAATTAAAAAAAAAATGGCGTGGGGGTCCCCCTCAAAATCCATACCAGACCCTTATCCGAGCATGCAACCTGGCAGGCCGCAAGAAAAGAGGGGGGGGACAAGAGAGTGCCCCCTCCTGAACCGTACCAGGCCACATGCCCTCAACATTGGGATGATGCTTTGGGGGTCTGTGACCCCTCAAAGCACCATGTCCCCATGTTGATGAGGAGAAGGGTCTCTTCCCCACAACCCTTGCCGGTGGTTGTGGGGGGATTATCAGAATCTGGAAGCCCCCTTTAGCAAGGGGACACCCAGATCCCGCCCCCCCCCATTTGAAATGGTAAGGGGGTACAAAAGTACCCCTACCATTTCACAAAGAAAGTGTAAAAAAATAGTTAAAAAACACACAGACACCGTTGGGTAAAGTCCTTTATTATAAATAAAGCAAAAGATTCCAGCAGTGGTAATGGGGGGGGGGGGGCACGGCCCCCTTTCCCCAGGGCACCCCCCATGTTGAGGGCACGTGGCCTGGTACGGCTCAGGAGGGGTGGTCTCTGCTCCGGGGTCCAGCGATGGCTGATCTCTTCCGACGTCCAGCGCTGCACGTCCTGTCTCCACGGAGACACTGAGGGAATTCCATCTGCAGAGAAGGAGCGGGCCACTCCATCACCTGACCCCGCCCCCCTCTGACAAAACGCAAGGGGGAAGCTGGGATTCCTCTGTGACGTACGGGTGACCCCGCCCCCTCTGATCTAACGGGAACCTGCGTTACATCAGAGGGGGGCGGGGTCACCCGTACGTCACTGGGGAGACCAAGGCTTTGGTATGCGCCCCTTCACAGCCATACTATGCACACCCCCAGGTACGAAATTTAAAGTAATATTACACTTTTATTGTTTCACTTTAAGCATTATTAAAATCACTGCTCCTGAAAAAACGTCAGTTTTTAATACTTTTTCGCATTGATACATGTCCCCTGGGACAGGACCCAGGTCCCCAAACACTTTTTATGACAATAACTGGCATATTAGCCTTTAAAATTAGCACTTTTGATTTTGAACGTTCGAGTCCCATAGATTTTAATAGGGTTCTAAAGTTCACACAAGCTTTAGGTCTGTTCGCAGGTTCTGGTGCGAAACGAACAGGGGGGTGTTCGGCTCATCCCTAATCCCTAGGAAATGTACCTAGCTGATTTTGATTGATACTGCACCTTATGGGAAAACAGTAATGAACGTGAATTACTGAATTTATTCCCTAAACTAAATCAAAATGTCTCTTCTAGTTAACCAGTAAACAGAAAATAGAGGAAAAACTAAAATGTCAAATTGTTACATCATACCTTATCAGTATATGTCCATATTTAAAGGACAAGTTTATTATTTATTATTTTGCATTTTATTTATTAAGTCTAATTACTTCTTAGTAATGAGATAAAATTATTGATAAGTAAATATCTTCATTTTTATTTTTTATTTTTTTTTACTTTATCCTCTCCCACTTCTTTTTAAACTAAATGGTTACAAACAGTGGTTGAACTGATCACTTTGATTGCTTTGTAGCATTCTCAGCTACAATTGTTGAACAACCACCCTTGTTGAGAAACATTCTTAAAAATGATACGTTATTGCATTCCTTTAAAATGTAAACATAAGACTTTAGGACAATGTTTATTCCACAATTTAGTTTATTTTTCTGTTATCACCCCACTAAGGCCGCGTACACATGAGCGGACTTTCCCCTCGGGAATGTCCGCTGGACTGGAGTGCGCTGGACAATCCGCCCGTGTGTGGGCGCCGGCGGACTATTTCCTCCCAAAAGTCCGGCGGACTAAGTTTTAAGTTCAGACTTATAATTGTCCGCTGGACTCGGCAGTCCGGCGGACAATCCCGCGGTCTGTGTGCTAGTCCGCGGGACTTTTTTTTTTTTTTTGTTCAAAATATTTTATTGAATTTGCAGGTTAATACAGTGTACAATTAAACGTTGTACGTCGCGCAACGACGTAGATGGTGTTATGGAAAAAAAAAAGAAGAAAACTGGGTTGAACAATCAAACGTGTTCATTAACTTATGGTAACCAATATACAGAAGTAACATTAATCCTATAGAAAGGACAACCAGTGAGAAATAGTTACCGGTAGTACAACCTGACCACTCGGGTGGCACCCTATATGGGCTCTTTAGTGCCACAGGAGTGGACAGGTTCGAGTATGGATACAAAAATTCAGTCGTAGTTGGGTGTGAGTAACTTGGCGGTCTGTGTGGAAGTAGGGGTAGGGAGGGTCCGATAGTGTTGCTCGGTCAAGAAAGAGTCATCAGTCTATGTGCTGGAGTTTTTAAGTACTTGTAGCCAGGGCTGGTGCAAGGATTTTTGACACCCTAGGCGAAACCTAATTTTGCCGCCCCCCTTGACTCCACCCCTGACCCCACCCCCTTTTCCCTGCCCATGTAAACCCCACCTTTTTAACGAAGTACCCATTAAATGCAGCCCACCAGCGCCCATTAAATGCAGCCTACCAGCACCCATTCAATGCAGCCTCACCAGCGCACATCAATGCAGCCTCACCAGGACCCATCAAATACAGCTTACAAGTGACCATCAATGAATGTTTGTTTGCTTCCATTCATTTAGGAGTCGGGACACAGACACAGTCCTTCACCGCCTCTGATTCTATCTGTGAACAGAGGGGCGGCTGCCTGCTGATGCTGAGACTTAGTTGCGCAGAGAGAAGGAAAACCAGTGGCCGGGCGCCCCCTAGGCAGCATGGCGCCCTAGGCGGCTGCCTAGTTTGCCTAGTGGTAGCACCGGCCCTGCTTGTAGCAGCTGATGTCCAGTTAGTCCAGGGTTTCCAGTGGAGGGCTGTTTTGGCGGATAGAGTGTTGTTGGAAGACGTCACTGTCTCGTAACTGTAATGTAGGGAAACCAAGTCAATGACTTGGTGTAATGTCAGGGTGGTATCAGATTTCCAGTGTCTGGTAATGTTTAGTCTGGCAGCAAGAAGGATGTGGGTTGTTGTGTACCTTGAGGGGTAGGGGAGGTCTTCAATAGTTAGGTTGAGGATTGCAAGTGCTGGTGACGGGGGGGTTGAGTGTCTAGAAATATTTGTGATGAGCTGGAATATGGTATTCAAGTATGTTTGTAGCTTGGGGCAAGCCCAAAAAATGTGGACCATATCGCCAACGTTTGAGTTGCACCTCCAGCAGGTGGAGGGTTTACGTGAGTCAAAGAAGGATAGTTTGGATGGTGTAAGATACCACCTTAGTGAGATTTTCTGAGTAAGTTCCCACAGGGCAGCACATTTGGTGGACTTGTAGATATACTTAAGTGCACTTTGCCATTGAGAGTCAGAGAAGGTGTGCGCAAGGTCTGTTTCCCACCTGTGATGAGGGTCAAGTTTAGTAAAGTCGGTTTTATTCTGTAATTGGTTGTAGAAATGGGATATGCCTCTAATTCTAGAGGTGGGGTTGGTAAGGTATTCCCAGGTTTTGGTATCAACAGTGTATAAGGGTAGTGATAGAGTGTTCAGGCAGTGGTGTATACGCAAGTAATTAAAGTGTTCAGAGATATGGAGGTCGTATTCAGTCTGGAGTTGTGGGAAGGGTTTGGGGTGGTCGGCTTGGATGAGGTCCTGTAGGGAGCGGATCCCTTTGAGGGTCCAGCTTGCGATTGGTAGGTCTGGCGAAAGGAATGACAGAGTACCTAGTGGGATATTAAATTGGAGGGCGGGTGGGGGAGGGTGTTGGAGAGCCGTAAATCTCTTCCATGCGTGTGCGGAGGCTCTCATAGTTGGCGGTATGGAGGTCGGGATTGGAGTGCCTAAGGGGGCGCTCATGAGCCAGTCTTTTAGATTGGGTCGGGTGAGAGCAAAGCTTTCCAATTGTGTCCAAGATGAGCTCGGACCTGGTTGGAACCATTTGGGCAGTTGGGCTAGGATCGCGGACAAGTAGTAGTCCTCAAAATCGATGGATCCCACACCACCCGCAAGTTTGTGTTTGATTAACTTTTGGTGTGCGCATCGTGGCTTCTTATTGTTCCATAAAAATTTGTTGAAGATGGTTCGAAGGGGTCTAAAGAAGGAGGAGGGGAGTGGGACGGGAAGAGTTCTGAAGAAATATAGTATTTGGGGGAGACAGATCATTTTAAAGGCTGCTAGTCTGCCAGACCAAGAGAGTTCGTGTTGCGCAATTGCTCGGGAATATGATTGAATAGTTTGTAGGAGTGGCAGGAAGTTGCATGAGTATAGATGTCTGAGTGTTCGTGGAAGTGTGATTCCTAGGTAGGAAATGTTGTTGTCTGCCCATGTAAACTGATGCTGTAGTTGCAGTAAGTTTCTGATAGTAGCGTCAATGTGTATGTCGAGTATGAAAGATTTGGTCGTGTTCACCTTGTAATATGAAATTGAGCTAAACCAGGTCAACAATTTTTGTACTTCAGCCAGGGAAGAAGTCGGATCAGTGAGGATTAGTATGACATCGTCAGCGAATAGGCTAATTTTGTGGGAGATTGGACCAATTTGGAGCCCCAAGATATTGGGATTGGAGCGGACATGTTCAGCCAGGGGTTCCATGAGTAGGTTGAATATGAGGGGGGATAAGGGGCATCCCTGGCGCGTGCCATTGGTGATGGGGAATGGGCGAGAGAGCATGCCTTCGGTGAAGACTTGGGCTTCAGGATTAGAGTACAATGCCATAATGGCATTTAATATATGGCCTTCGAATCCGAATTTTCGGAGGGTAGTGTGTAGGTAGGTCCAATGGACTCTATCGAACGCCTTCTCTGCGTCCAAAGATAGAAGCAGAGAAGGCGTTCCTGTGGAGTCAGCATGGTGGATGAGATTGAGCATCCGTCTGGTGGCATCTGAGGCTTGTCTGCCTTTCGTAAAGCCTGTCTGGTCGCTATGTATAAGGGTGGGCATGATCAGGAGTAGTCTCGTAGCTAACGTTTTTGCATAAATTTTGAGGTCAAGGTTGAGTAGGGAGATTGGGCGGAAGTTTTGGGGCACGTTCGACTCCTTACCTGGCTTTGGTATTGTTATTACAAGAGCATTTAAATATTCCTTAGAGAAACCAGAAGAGGAGGCAGCGTTGTTGAGGGTTTCAGTCAGGTGTTGTAGTAGTTGAGGGGAGTATTGTTTATAGTATTCTCCTGATAGACCATCGGGGCCCGGTGCTTTGCCTGCCGGTAGAGAGTTGATGGTCATCTGAATTTCTTGTTCATTGAAGTGGGCAGGTGTAGGGGTTTTAAAAAATTGTCGATCTCGTGTTGGGAGGGTTGAGGAGTGTGTGGGTCTCGGTTTAGATTGTAGAGGTCACCGTAATAAGTGCTAAATGCGTCAGCTATGTCTTGTGGGTTGTGCAGGGGCATTTTTGTATGAGGGTGGAGGAGATGGGAGATTTTGGTCTTTGCTCGTCTGCCTTTGAGTCGTTGTGCAAGGTGTTTCCCCGCTTTGTTGGAGGTAGAGTAGGTGGTCGCTTTCAGTTTTTTATGTAGGAATTCATATGAATGGAGTAGTATAGTTCTGAGTTCCTGTCTTAGAGTCAGTAGTTGGTCAGCTAGTGAGTCTTTGGGATTACGTTTGTGGTTTGATTCTATGGTGGCTATTTGGGTCGTCAGTTCGTCTAAACGCTGCGTCCTCTTCCTTTTGTGGAGAGAACTAATTTTGATCAGCATCCCTCTCATGAAGGCTTTGTGAGCACTCCACACCACGCCAGGATCAGACACTGTGCCCTTGTTCAGGGAAAAAAAATCTGTGATATAGTTAGATATCTCCGGT
This sequence comes from Lithobates sylvaticus, assembly GCA_028564925.1. Classification (NCBI taxonomy): domain Eukaryota; kingdom Metazoa; phylum Chordata; class Amphibia; order Anura; family Ranidae; genus Lithobates; species Lithobates sylvaticus. The sequence goes on from CM053035.1 coordinate 59,770,817, forward strand.
ATGTAGTTGCTATGTTGGATTATATAGTTGTTTACCCGCCAGAGATAGGTATTACGTTGGAAATTGGAATCATCAATGGTGATTGTAAGTGGGGCATGGTCTGACCATGTCGTGGTGTGGATCTCAGTGCTGGAAATTTTTTGCAGGAGCCATTATACCGACAAGAATAAATCAATCCTCGAGTAGGAACGATGTCTGGAGGAAAAAAAGGTATAGTCTCGTTCGGAACCGTGTTGGCACCTCCAGATATCATACAAGGCTTGAGAGGAAATAAAGTCTTTCAGAGGTGAACTTTGCCTTTTGGCAGAGGAAGTGGAGTCTAGGTCGACATCCGGGACTAGATTGAAGTCTCCGCAGACGATCAAATGGCCCTTCTGTATGGGGTTCGCAGTGCGGAGCACTTTACGTAGAAAGTTCAGCTGGTGGGAATTGGGGGCATAGATGTTGATGATGGTGTACGTTACTCGGTTTAGGTTGCAGACGAGGATTATAAAGCGACCGTCAGGGTCTGATATGGAGTGTAACATTTGGAAGTCCACTGAGTCTTTGATTGCTACCATTACACCCTTGGACTTAGTGGAGTGGGAAGCAAAGAAGGTGTGTGGGAACTGGTGGCTTTTGCAGAGGTGGGTGTCTTCAGGTAAGAGGTGGGTTTCCTGGAGGCAAATGATGTCACTGTGGAGAGCCTTGACAGTTTTCCACAGTGAGTGACGTTTGGCTGGGTGATTCAACCCGTTAACATTAAGCGAGAGAACAGTGAGTGGCATCTTGTATGTGGGGTGTTTGTGGGAGTGCAGAATAACACTTACAGTTAGTAGTCCTAGATGGGTCCGGGTACTGCTTGTATCGATAGGTTGACGTTCGGTGGTTCAGAGGGCTGCTGGTAGAGCAGAGTGGAGAGCTGCGGATAGAGTAACACTACCAAGCCAATTTAGGTATGCGGGTAAGGTGAGAAGTGGTAAAAAACAAAACAAAAAAAAAAGAGGAGCTAAATAAAAAAAAGTCAGATCAGTTGGTCACAGAGGGGGTGCAAGCACCACAATAGCCTCTCAGGGGAGGGCACAGAAAGTCAATTGCACCGGAGAGTATATGCAGGGGTGACGGAGTGTCAGGCTGTGGGGGACTCAGTAGCAAATTACGGCCATGTTGGTTGTCAAGTTTTGCGGCTGTCAGGTGCGTTGTTGGACCGGGCTCCTGCGGGGTGCGGGTGGTCCTCCCTTGTGGAGTGGAGGGTTGGGGGGTTCCAGCAGGATACCCCATAAGTGGAGTAGGCGCAGGCCTTTCTCGAGGTCAGCGACAGTGTGGGTTTGGCCATTTCTGGTGATGAGAAGGGTCGCAGGGTACCTCCACTTATATGGAATTTTGTGGTTTTGAAGGCCTTTTGTTATCGGGTTCATTTGCCGTCTCAGTTGGAGGGTGTATTTGGAGAGGTCAGGGAACAGTTGTATTCCAGTGTACGGAGCTGGGAGCGGAGTTTTGGCCTTCAATCCCATCAGCATTTTTTCTTTGTGGTAAAAGTGTACCCTCATGAGGACATCTCTGGGGACTGAGGCAGCTAGGTGGGGTGGTTTGGCGATTCTGTGGATCCTGTCAATGATGACGTCTCTTGGAGACGCTTCAGGGACGATTACATGCATCAGATCTTTTGCATAGCGTGACAGGTCTGCAGGGGGTATATTTTCAGGGACCCCCCTCAGTTTAATATTGTTCCTTCTGGATCGGTCCTCTAAATCGGCCAGCTTGGAGCGCATCCAGATTTGTTCCTCTTTTATGTCATCATATGTGTCAATAATATCATTCACAGTATAGGTGCAGTCTGACAGGCCTTTTTCAGTGTTGGTAATTCTGTCATCTAGTGTACGGATGTCAGAGGTGAGATTAGCAAACATTGAGGAAAGGTTTGTCATTAGGGAGGTCTGGAGGGACAGCAGCATGTCCTTTAATGTAGTGTCCATGTGTCATGAGTGGAGCCTGAACACAGGCATCCAACACTAGTGAACAGATCGATGGGCTGCACTAAAGGAATCAGACTCCAAGGGTAGGGATAAAGATATATATTTATTAATAATAAAGACACACGTGAACACAGCAACCACAACAAGCAAGAACACAAATAACACAGCAAACCCCCAAGCCCTAATCTAACTAACTAACAATACACTCAAGAAAATGGAACAGATATATATACATATATATACACAAGGCAGGGAGGAGAGACCAAGGGGGAAACAGGAAGCAAGGGAACATCAAGGCAGGAACCAGGGGACAGGTCTCAGGAACCAGGTAAGGGGGACAACCTCCAGGACAGGACAGGGCAGGAAGCAGATAAAGGGTCAGGTTACAGGTACAGGTTTCAGGTCCAGGATCAGGTTTCAGAACAGGCAAGACAAGGCTACAGAAAGGAATACTGAAGCACTGAACCTCAGTGAAGGACAGGCTTATATACCCAGCAAATCCACAACAGGTGTAGCTTGATTCCTAGAATGTCCATCTGCAGGGAGACCCCTGCTGGTGGCCACCAGAACTGCACCCTTTGATGTCGAAGGAAGTGGTGACACCACCAGGCGATCCGGGTAATAACACCATTCCTGACAATGTCCATCGGCTGGGAGACCCCTGCTGGTGGCCACCAGAACTGCACCCTTTGATGCCAAAGGAAACAGTGACACCAGCAGGCGATCCAGGTAATAGCACCGTTCCTGACAGTTCCCCCCCCTAAGGAGTTGCCTCTGGACACTCCATTCAGCCCTAGATCTGGCAGTGCGTGTAAAAGTGGAAGAGTCCCAAAAAGTCTTCTCTGTGACGGCAGACCTCCTTGCGCTCTCTGGCCAGAGTCTTTTAACCTACTAGGAGGTGTGCCACCCGAGTCCGACAATGGGACATGTACCCCACCACCAGGGTCTGGAAGTTTAGATCTGGAAATAAAAACAGACAGGGCAGCAGGCTCCGGGTCATCAGGCTGGGCAGCGGGCACCGGGTCATCAGGCTGGGCAGCGAGCTTCGGGTCATCAGGCTGGGCAGCGGACAGGAACTCATCAGGCTGGGCAGCGGACAGGAACACCTCATCAGGCTGGGCAGCAGACAGGAACACCTCATCAGGCTGGGCAGCAGACAGGAACACCTCATCAGGCTGGGCAGCAGACAGGAACACCTCATCAGGCTGGGCAGCAGACAGGAACACCTCATCAGGCTGGGCAGCAGACAGGAACACCTCATCAGGCTGGGCAGCAGACAGGAACACCTCATCAGGCTGGGCAGCAGACAGGAACACCTCATCAGGCTGGGCAGCAGACAGGAACACCTCATCAGGCTGGGCAGCAGACAGGAACACCTCATCAGGCTGGGCAGCAGACAGGAACACCTCATCAGGCTGGGCAGCAGACAGGAACACCTCATTAGGCTGGGCAGCAGACAGGAACACCTCATCAGGCTGGGCAGCAGACAGGAACACCTCATCAGGCTGGGCAGCAGACAGGAACACCTCATCAGGCTGGGCAGCAGACAGGAACACCTCATCAGGCTGGGCAGCAGACAGGAACACCTCATCAGGCTGGGCAGCAGACAGGAACACCTCATCAGGCTGGGCAGCAGACAGTGGCTCATCAGGCTGGGCAGCAGACAGTGGCTCATCAGGCTGGGCAGCAGACAGTGGCTCATCAGGCTGGGCAGCAGACAGTGGCTCATCAGGCTGGGCAGCAGACAGTGGCTCATCAGGCTGGGCAGCAGACAGTGGCTCATCAGGCTGGGCAGCAGGCACGGGCACATCAGGCTGGGCAGCAGGCACGGGCACATCAAGCTGGGCAGCAGGCACATCAAGCTGGGCAGCAGGCACAGGCACATCAAGCTGGGCAGCGGGCACGGGCACATCAAGCTGGGCAGCGGGCACATCAAGCTGGGCAGCGGGCATGGGCACATCAAGCTGGGCAGCGGGCACGGGCACATCAAGCTGGGCAGCGGGCACGGGCACATCAAGCTGGGCAGCGGGCACATCAGACTGGAGAACTGGCAGCGGGTCATCAGACTGGAGAACTGGCAGCGGGTCATCAGACTGGAGAACTGGCAGCGGGTCATCAGACTGGAGAACTGGCAGCGGGTCATCAGACTGGAGAACTGGCAGCGGGTCATTAGACTGGAGAACTGGCAGCGGGTCATCAGACTGGAGAACTGGCAGCGGGTCATCAGACTGGAGAACTGGCAGCGGGTCATCAGACTGGAGAACTGGCAGCGGGTCATCAGACTGGAGAACTGGCAGCAGGTCATCAGACTGAAAAACTGGCAGCGGGTAATCAGACTGGAAAACTGGCAGCGGGTAATCAGACTGGAAAACTGGCAGCGGATCATCAGACAGAACAGCCCGCAGCAAAAAGCCCAAGTAAATAAGCGTAGGGCTGGCATGAATAAAGTAAACATGCCATTTAGGTGTATGGCCGTTTAAGAGAGTGGGTGGAGCTTGTGTAAAGGAAGGGGAGGTTCATTCCTCCCCGGAGTCAGTGCTGAAGGAGAAAAGTTACAGGGAGGACGCACCAGGGGGGAGCTGATGGCCCACAGACAGGCAACAGCAAACGGTGAGGTGGGGAGGAGGGCACAGGTCGAGGGGACATTGGGGGGGGAGAGCGGAGAGTTCGGGGGGGGGACTGGTCACGCAAGCCGGGCGCGGCGATCCCGCCCGCCGGAGCGCTATTCCCCAGGGGGACACATGGCTGCTGATATGGGGGACAATTGTGAACAGGCGCCGGACCGCCGGAAAAGCGGTCGGCGAGGGGGGGTTTCTGCGAGTGGGGGGCGGTCAGGTAGTGTGGTGGGGAGCAGTGGGGGGCCCAAAAACCGGATGGATGGCGCCACCGCCATGCGGACAAAAAACCAGGCCTCAGGCCTGTCCAGGCACGCACCGCGCGCGGGGAGGGGGGGGGGACGGGCTATCACCTGACCTCAGCACCAGAGTCTAGGAGGCAGAGAGCGGGGGGGGGCTAATGGGGGGGCCCGCACAGCTTCTCAGGGACAGAGCTTGCTGAAAGCATTGGGAGGGAGACAAGCAGCAACCCAGGTTGGCGGCCTGCCATCTGGGGAGGGGAGGGAGAAAGCCAGGAGCTGGAAGGGAGCATCCATGGGAACCCAGTCATCTGAGGAGGACCAGGCAGAGGCCCAGAATGGCGGCCCGCCTACTGGGGGAGGAAAAGCCCAGGCCGCGTTCAGCAACACGGGGGGTCAGTGAGAGTCGGCCCTGCAGCGACCTTATCTGCCAGCGGGACGAAGGCGGTCCGCCTGCCCGGGCGCAGACAAGGGGGAGGAGCTACGCATCCAGTGAACAGGGAGCGCAGTCGGCGGGGGTTGGGGGCGTGCTGCCCAGGCCCGGGAAGTCACCAGGGGGGTACAGAGGCGAGCAGCCTAACCCCAGGACAGCGGCACGGGAAGCATCAGGGTCCGGTGTCGAGAGCCCGAGGAAGTGGGTCAGCGAGTCGGCTGAGGGGAAGAGGAGGAGCCGGAGCTCGCCTGCATCTGGGGGCGAATCCCCTGGAGGGCAGGCTATGTCGATTGCGGGCGAAGTGGCGGAACTGTCCAAGGGCGAGCTTCAAGATATGAGGTCGAGGTCGGCGGCGGTGGATTCGGGACCATCGGCTGGTGGGAGCGTTTCCAGGCAGCCCGGTAAGTCTTGTTTTGTCTGGGGTTTTGCGGGAGGGACGATTTGGGGGGGAATGTAGAGAGAGGGGGACGGGGCGGGGGGCGGATAAGTGGGGGCGAGCGGGAGGGGTCCTTCTCGGGTGAGGGTTTGGGGGGGGGGTCAGGTGATTTCGGGCACAAGGGGGGAGGGAACGCCGGCGCAAGCGGGGGAAGCGGTGGTGGCGGATCCGCCCACGGGGGCCCCGGGGGGGAGGGATGCAGGTACAGGGGACTCGGTGGTGGCGTGTCTGCCCGCGGAGCCCGCTGCAGTTGAGGGGGGAATGGGGGGGTAGAAACAAACAACAAAACATTATGCGGCTGGCTGATGCCGCACATGGCGTGGTTTAGGTATGTTTTGAGGGGCCACTAGGGGCCCATTTGAAACAGGAGGTTAAGGAGAAATGTTGGAAAAGGGAGTGTGTGGAGATATTTTCTCTGCTTCCGCTGAAAAAATTTTAACTTGGATAGAGTGAAGCTGCGGGCTGCGTGTCAAGGAGCAGTTTCGTCAGAGGAGGGCAGGGAGGCCGGCTCTTCGTTGGAATCACAAAGACACCAGTCGGGGCTTGATGTCGTCGGTGAAACCTGCGGGTCAGCAGTTCATGGAGCAGGGGCTTCAGGTCACTCGGCCACAAAGAAAAAGGGAGTCTGCTGGCAATACAATGATAAACACTAGTTCGGGGTGCGGAGGCTCGCACCCCGGAGCCCGGTGTTTCAAGCAGGTAGAATGCGTCCTTTTCTAGATACAGTGGTGTGAAAAAGTGTTTGCCCCCTTCCTCATTTCCTGTTCCTTTGCATGTTTGTCACACTTAAGTTTTTCGGAACATCAAACCAATTTAACAATAGTCAAGGACAACACAAGTAAAACACAAAATGCAATTTGTAAATGAAGGTTTTTATTATTAAAGGTGAAAAAAAATCCAAACCATCATGGCCCTGTGTGAAAAAGTGATTGCCCCCTAAACCTAATAACTGGTTGGGCCACCCTTAGCAGCAACAACTGCAACCAAGCGTTTGCGATAACGTGCAATGAGGCTTTTACAGCGTCCTGGAGGAATTTTGGCCCACTCATCTTTGCAGAATTGTCCTAATTCAGTTACATTAGAGGGTTTTCGAGCATGAACGGCCTTTTTAAGGTCATACCACAACATCTCAATAGGATTCAGGTCAGGACTTTGGCTAGGCCACTCCAAAGTCTTCATTTTGTTTTTCTTCAGCCATTCGGTGGTGGACTTGCTGGTGTGTTTAGGATCATTGTCCTGCTGCAGAACCCAAGTTCGTTTCAGCTTGAGTACACGAACAGATGGTCGGACATTCTCCTTCAGGATCTCTTGGTAGACAGCAGAATTCATAGTTCCTTTTATCACGGCAAGTCTTCCAGGTCCTGAAGCAGCAAAACAGCCCAGACCATCACACTACCACCAACATATTTTACTGTTGGTATAATGTTCTTTTTCTGAAATGCAGTGTTCCTTCTACGCCAGATATACTTGGACACACACCTTCCAAAGAGTTCCACTTTTGTCTCATCGGTCCACAGAATGTTGTCCCAAAAGTCTTGGGGATCATCAAGATGTGTTGTGGAGAAATTGAGACGAGCTTTGATGTTCTTTTTGCTCAGCAGTGGTTTTCTCCTTGGAACTCTGCCATGCAGGCCATTTTTGCCCAGTCTTTTCCTGATGGTGGAGGCATGAACACTGACCTTAACTGAGGCAAGTGAGGCCTGCAGTTCCTTGGACGTTGTTGTGGGGTCTTTTGTGACCTCTTGGATGAGTCGTCGCTGCGCTCTTGGGGTAATTTTGGGCGGCCGGCCACTCCTGGGAAGGTTCACCACTGTTCCATGTCTTAGCCATTTGTGGATAATGGCTCTCACTGTGGTTCGCTGGATTCCCAAAGCTTTGGAAATGGCTTTATAACCCTTTCCAGACTGATAGATCTCAATTACTTTCTTTCTCAATTGTTCCTGAATTTCTTTGGGTCTCGGCATGATGTGTAGCTTTTAAGGATCTTCTGGTGGACCTTACTGTGTCAAGCAGCTCCTATTTAAGTGATGCCTTGATTGTGAACAGGTATGGCAATAATCAGGCCTGGGTGTGGCTAGAGAAATTGAACTCAGGTGTGGACAACCACAGTTATAGTATGTTTTAACAAGGGGGGCAATCACTTTTTCACACAGGGCCATGATGGTTTGGATTTTTTTTCACCTTTAATAATAAACACCTTCATTTACAAATTGCATTTTGTGTTTACTTGGGTTGTCCTTGACTATTGTTTAAATTGGTTTGATGTTCCAAAACACTTAAGTGTGACAAACATGCAAAGGAACAGGAAATGAGGAAGGGGGCAAACACTTTTTCACACCACTGTAAATGCCCAGATAAGGCGATGGCCCAGCCGTTGAGTCTGGGTTTTTTGTCGGAGGGTTTGCGAGATTCCTGCGGTGTTGAGCTCAGCTCCTCCTGTTGCGGTCCGCTCTGCAACACCATGAGGTGGTGTAAGAAAAGTTGCATAAGGAGGTAGCTCCGGGTAGGATGGCGGGCCCCGTTTCCGACAACCCATTCACGACCTGTTGGTTTCTCCGTTGGGGGCCATAAGGAGGAACCGAACAAATTTTGACTCATTCGCCACCTGTCTTATCCAAAAGGGGGGGTCGGTTAATGAGGCCATCGATCCCGAAGTTTGTACGGTCTCGTACACGTCGTTCGAGGCAGCGTTTTTTGGGTTCGACGGCTTAGTGGTTAGAGCGGCAGGTTTGCAATGGTGAACTTGTGGGTTCTATCCAGATGAAAGTATATATTTTAAGGAGCTCGAATGGCAAAGACAGACATTGAAGCGGCGTTTCGTTTGCTGCCTGTTCACCCCGATAGCTTTGGCTTATTGGGTTGCAGGTGGCAAGAGGAATATTACGTGGATAAATGTTTGCTAGGGGGTGGCTCTACCTCGTGTGCATAGTTTTCGAGTGTTTCAGCTCATTTGTGGAATAGGTGGTGATGGACGTCGCTGGATTGAACTCGGTGAGCCATTATCTGGACGATTGCTTGGGTGTCGGTCTGCCCGCATAAAAAGTTTGCGCGGTGCTCCTGACAACGCTGGAGAGGATTGCAGGGGAACTCGGCATTCCGCTTGCACTCGACAGGACGGAAGGGCCCACGACGGTGACCATTTATCGGGGGATTGTCCTTGATTCCGCGGCCAGGGACTATGGGTTGCCAGATGCTAAGTTGGTAGCATTGCAGGCGGAGGTGCGGGCAATGGTTGGTCGGCTCAAAGTTCAGCTGAGAGCCCTGCAATCGGTGCTGGGTAAGCCCAATTTTGCGGGCAGGGTCATCCATATAGGTAGGGTTTGGGCAGGAGGTTAGCGGCTAGTACTGGTGGGATTGTGTCGCCCAGGCATTAGGTGACTCTGTCAAGGGAGCATAGGGATGACCTGAGAAGGTAGCATGTGTTCCTGGGCAACGTTAACGGGAGAGCAATGTGGATGACCGGGCCGGTAAGTATTTTGACTGGAATTGCACACAGATGCCACGGGGTTGGCGGGTTAAGGGGCCTTCAGTGCTGGCACTTGGCCGGAAAGCTGGCAAGGTGAAGTGATGCTCAGGAACATGCGGCTACTTGAGTTGTTGCCTGCGGTACTAGCGGTTGAATTGTGGGGAGAATTCTTCAGAGTTCACTCCCACATTGACAACTTAGGGGTGATACAGGTTATCAACAAGGTATCAGCGGCCTCACCGCCGGTGGTGCGCTGGTTGAGACACTTGGTGCTTCCGTGCATGTAGTGGAACATTGTTATTCAGGCAGTGCACTTGCCGGGATTGGACAACGTGATCGCAGACGCCCCTTCTCGTTTTCAGTGGGAGAGATTTCAGGAGGTGGCGCCGGAAGCAGAACAATGCGGGGTCCCGCGTCCATCGTGTCTGTGGAGGATGGCCCCGGAAGGACAGCCGAGTGGTTTCGGCGGTCAGGGAGCGAGGGGACATGGAACGCATACAGGAAAGTATGGGGGGAATAGGTTGCTTTTCAAGTACAGGCTTTGGTGGGCGAGGGAGAGCTTAGTCTGCTTTTATTTCTGTTTGCCGGGCACATGGAAAATGGTATTTCCGTGTCGAGGCTGGGGAAGGTTCTGGCGGCCATGGCGTTTTGGTTCAAACTTGAAGGGGGGAGAGTTTGGACAAAGATTTCTGGACATGCCAGGCAGTAGAAGGTCACAGGAGAGGGTCGAGGGTCCGGGATGAGAGACGGCCGGTTACCTTGGAGATGTTGGGTAGAATGGTGGACAGTTTGCCGGGGTGTGGTTAACTGGTTACGCGGTAGGGCTTTCCGCACGGCCTTTTTTTTGGCCCCTTTTTTGGGGCATTGAGGATGGGGGAGCTGGTAAGTTCCTCGATGAAGAAGGGAGATGGTTTGGTGGTAGGCGAGGTTCGGCGCTACTCAGAGAGGGTGGTGTTTCAATTACGGAGATCTAAGACGGACTAGGAGGGTCGAGGCAAGGAAGTGGTGGTTTTCGCTATTCCAGACGCCAAGCTCTGCCCCGTCTTAGTCACGAAGTTTATCTGGAACAGAGGCCGGCTGTCGGGGTCCTCTGTTAGTTCATTCAATGGGGAGGCGCTGGCGCGTTTCCAAGCTATAGGAGTGTTTCGAAGTGTTGGTAGAGCTGGGTCTCGGGGATCAGAAATTTTCGTCACATTCCTTTGGGATGGGTGCTGTGACGGAGGTAGTCACGTGGGGCCTAAACGAGGAGGCGGTTAAAAATATTGGGAGGTGGGAATCTGGGCATTTTTGGTCGTACGTCAGTATGGATTTAGTGGGTTGATAGTGCATGGGGTCGTTTGTGGGTTCATGTGCCGGCACGGGTTCGTGTGGTAAGTCAGGTTTACATTTGTCGAGGATTTTCCTTGTTGTTTTTCTTTTCAGATTCCCCGCCTAGTCTCGTTTGGATTATGGGACATTCCTGTGTTCGCTGGGGGGCCAGGAGGGGTGATGCCAGGCCAGACGGGGGACAGTTAAGGTTTTTCCAGAAGGAAGGCCTACATTAAGTGGCGGGTCTTCCGGGGATTCTCTGGAGTAGCCCGGTTCCGGAAGCGCATAGCTTTGCGCGATGGGATAGGCCCCCTGAGGTTTTAATTATTTCACGTTGGGGGCAACAACTTTGGGCTGAGAACCAAATTTAATATAATTAGGGACATAAAATATAACCTTTGCCGACTTCGGGCGGCTTTCCCAAAAACTATCCTGGTATGGTCTGATATGATAGCTAGGACTTCATGGTGGCTAGCCAGATCAGTTGAGCTTACTAACAAGGTCAGGGAAAAGATACACCAGGAGGCCAGCAGGTTCTTTGTTGAGTACGGAGGCCTTGCTATCAGGCACAGGGAGTTGGAGATAAACACGTGGTGATATCTCCAGGCAGACGGAGTACAGCTGAACGCTGTGGGCACAGATATGTGGGCCATAGGAGTCAGGATGGGATCGAACGAGCGCTGTGGGTGTGGAGGTGCGCTCAAGGTTAAGGTTTTAACCTTGTTTGCTGTGGCGGATGTTGGCTGACGCAGGTAGAGAGAAGATACCCCCTCCCCACAGAGAACTTGATGCGGGACCCATTGGAGATATGGGCCCGTTTGGTATATTCCTTATAGGTGATGTAAGGAATATGGTGGATGACTGCACTGCGGGAATAGTTTTGTCTCTGAGCTAGTATGTCAGCTTGAGGCCTAGTTACAGTTGATATGACCGCAGTGCACGATGTTTTGATGCGGGACCCATTGGAGATATGGGCCCGTTTGGTATATTCCTTATAGGTGATGTAAGGAATATGGTGGATGACTGCACTGCGGGAATAGTTTTGTCTCTGAGCTAGTATGTCAGCTTGAGGCCTAGTTACAGTTGATATGACCGCAGTGCACAATGTTTTGATTATGGTAAAATGGGTGGGGGGGGTAAGGTCCTCCTGTAGGCCTACGCCACGTTTTCAGTAATATGTTGTTATTTGTTTATAAGATTTGTTTACTATTTTGGTTATTTAATAAAGGGGCTGCTACGGCCTGTTTAGCACTCCAACTACGGTGTGGTCTCCGTTATTGGGAAAGGTAAAGGTGGGAGTGTCACAGCCGGGCAGCACAAAATGAGTTATGTTGTACTTGGTCAAGAACAGCCCGCAGCAAAAAGCCCAAGTAAATAAGCGTAGGGCTGGCATGAATAAAGTAAACATGCCATTTAGGTGTATGGCCGTTTAAGAGAGTGGGTGGAGCTTGTGTAAAGGAAGGGGAGGTTCATTCCTCCCCGGAGTCAGTGCTGAAGGAGAAAAGTTCCCGCCCTCCCTCCCCTTTTTTCTTATTGCAGGTGGTGTTAACAATTTTATTACAGGATCGTTTGGATGTCGTAGCAGTGGCGGATGTTGGCTGACGCAGGTAGAGAGAAGATACCCCCTCCCCACAGAGAACTTGATGCGGGACCCATTGGAGATATGGGCCCGTTTGGTATATTCCTTATAGGTGATGTAAGGAATATGGTGGATGACTGCACTGCGGGAATAGTTTTGTCTCTGAGCTAGTATGTCAGCTTGAGGCCTAGTTACAGTTGATATGACCGCAGTGCACGATGTTTTGATGCGGGACCCATTGGAGATATGGGCCCGTTTGGTATATTCCTTATAGGTGATGTAAGGAATATGGTGGATGACTGCACTGCGGGAATAGTTTTGTCTCTGAGCTAGTATGTCAGCTTGAGGCCTAGTTACAGTTGATATGACCGCAGTGCACAATGTTTTGATTATGGTAAAATGGGTGGGGGGGGGGTAAGGTCCTCCTGTAGGCCTACGCCACGTTTTCAGTAATATGTTGTTATTTGTTTATAAGATTTGTTTACTATTTTGGTTATTTAATAAAGGGGCTGCTACGGCCTGTTTAGCACTCCAACTACGGTGTGGTCTCCGTTATTGGGAAAGGTAAAGGTGGGAGTGTCACAGCCGGGCAGCACAAAATGAGTTATGTTGTACTTGGTCATGGAAAACTGGCACCAGGACATCAGACTGGAAGGCTGGGACGTCAGGCTGGAAGATCAGGCTGAAAGGCCGGCACCAGGACATCAGACTGGAAGGCTGGGACGTCAGGCTGGAGGGCTAGGACATCAGACTGGAAGGCTGGAACGTCAGGCTGGAGGGCTGGCACCAGGACATCAGACTGGAAAGCTGAGACATCAAGCTGGAAGGCTGGCACCAGGACATCAGACTGGAAAGCTGAGACATCAGGCTGGAAGGCTAGTACTGGCTCTTCAGGCTGGATTGCTGGCACCTCCAGCTGGAACTCTGGCGCTTCAGGCTGGGACAGATTAGTGGGTGTGCAGGCAGATTGGATTACTGGCAGGATCGTCTTGGTTGGGAAGAACTTTCGTTTTTTCTTTGACTTGGTCGCTGAAGCTTTGTAGGTGGGGGGTGCAGCAGACAGGAAAGGAGGATTGGAATATGGCAGAGAAGAGGTAACAGTAGCTGGGGGAAGTTTTTGTGAATTTGTAGGCAACTGAGAAGAGGCAGGGGGGTTAAATGCAGGATAGGTACAGGGAGCAGAAACTGGATATGAGTATTTGGCTGTGAGCAGTGTATACTGGGTGGAAACTGGGTTTGGTATGGGTGATGGGGAAACATACATTCGGGTAGGCTGGTATCTGATGGCAGAAGTGGTTTGTTTGGCTGGGGCTAATTGCATCATGCCAGACCATGCTGAAAGTATGGGTTGTACAAATTGTGGATTCAAGCTTCCCTGTCTAACAAAAGACTGCGCAGACATAATGCATTCAGAAATCACCTGTGGGGAACAGCCAGAGTAGTGCTCACAAAAGTCGTCGGGATCATCTTCAAAAAGGCATATTAGGGATTCAACCTGATTTATATCAAAAGGGGGAGTGAAATCATCACGGCCCTCAGGAATACAGGGCAGGGCCAGCTCTGTACAAATCTGGATCAGAGGCTGCACGTCCTCAAAAAGAAAATGGCCCTGATCAACAAAAACATGGGCTATACGGATGCACTCCAGTAGTTGCTCCCTAGTATAGTCACCCAAAGTCTGATAACAAAAATCTCTATCTTCCATTGCCAGGAGTGAAATATACAATATATCTTCCAGATGCATCTTGGCAATAGCAAGTGTCCAGACCCAATTCCCAAGTGCAGCCGATCTGTTTGTATGGCTTCAGTATTCTTTCATGAGTGGAGCCTGAACACAGGCATCCAACACTAGTGAACAGATCGATGGGCTGCACTAAAGGAATCAGACTCCAAGGGTAGGGATAAAGATATATATTTATTAATAATAAAGACACACGTGAACACAGCAACCACAACAAGCAAGAACACAAATAACACAGCAAACCCCCAAGCCCTAATCTAACTAACTAACTAACAATACACTCAAGAAAATGGAACAGATATATATACATATATATACACAAGGCAGGGAGGAGAGACCAAGGGGGAAACAGGAAGCAAGGGAACATCAAGGCAGGAACCAGGGGACAGGTCTCAGGAACCAGGTAAGGGGGACAACCTCCAGGACAGGACAGGGCAGGAAGCAGATAAAGGGTCAGGTTACAGGTACAGGTTTCAGGTCCAGGATCAGGTTTCAGAACAGGCAAGACAAGGCTACAGAAAGGAATACTGAAGCACTGAACCTCAGTGAAGGACAGGCTTATATACCCAGCAAATCCACAACAGGTGTAGCTTGATTCCTAGAATGTCCATCTGCAGGGAGACCCCTGCTGGTGGCCACCAGAACTGCACCCTTTGATGTCGAAGGAAGTGGTGACACCACCAGGCGATCCGGGTAATAACACCATTCCTGACAATGTCCATCGGCTGGGAGACCCCTGCTGGTGGCCACCAGAACTGCACCCTTTGATGCCAAAGGAAACAGTGACACCAGCAGGCGATCCAGGTAATAGCACCGTTCCTGACACCATGACTGGTTGGCCTGAGGTGGGGAAGGATGCCATGGATGGCTGTAGGGCCTGGTGAGGTAGGAGGGGATGTGAAGCCTGGGCCTCAATTTTGGAGTGCAGCGGCCGCTGCGGGGGTGTATCTAGCCGCATTTTGGCCTTGGCAGGGCTCCCAAGGAGGGGATCATCCTCCTGGGGATTGGGGGGTCCTGTGGAGGTACCTGTGTTTAGCTGGGGGTCCGGTTCTTCATCCGGGAGGTCCGTGTATGGCGCGGACGGTGCGGCCTGGACGGCGCCATCTTGAAGGCCCGTTCTGCCGGTTTGTAGGCGAATTCTGTGAGTTTCACAGGCGACCGGTCGGTGATCCGCTTCCTGGACGGGTTCATGGTGTCCAGCGGAGTGTCGGGAGCGGGGATGGCCGCGGATGGTGGTGCGGGTGAGGCCTGTGTGTATTGTTGCTTTCCCCTGCCTGACGAGCTACAGGACTAATCGTCCATCTTCCTCTCCGGTCGGCCACAGTCCGCGGGACTTTTGAAATGAATGGACTTGCCCCACACACGGAGGAAAGTCTGTTCATTTAGAACGTGACTGCAGGTAGACGGGACTAGCGAAGGCAGTGAATGCGGCCGTGCTAGACCCATCACCTGGCATGGATTTAAAGGGGGATCCCTACACCGAAAAACGGCGTGGGGGTCCCCCCTGCATCCATCTCAGACCCTTATCCGAGCACGCAGCCCGGCCAGCCAGGAAAGGGGGTGGGGACGAGCAAGCACCCCCCCCCTCCTGAGCCGTACCAGGCCATGTACCCTCAACATGGGGGGTGCCCTGGGGAAAGGGGGCGTGTCGCTGCCTTCTGCACCGCCTTCTTCTTCCTCTTCTTCTTCTTCCGATGTTGACTCGTCGTTCTCTCTGGCCGGAATGGCAGAGACACGCGGTGTTGTGACTTATATAGGGACAAGGGGCAGGGTCACATGCTCATGTCACATGGTGACCCCGCCCCAATATGATGTCACAGTCCCAGCATCCTCCGGGAAAAGAAGAAGAACAAGAATAGGAAGAAGAAGACTGCGCAGAAGGTGGCAACAGCGGCAAGAACAGAAGAGACCCCCGAAGGCGGAATGAGACCCCCAGACGACGGCGGTGGCGAAGAAGAAAGCCGGGCTCCTCCGCTAGGTAAAAGAGCTAGGTAAAAGAGCAGAAGATAGCGGAGGAGTCCGGCGAGAAGACCCCCCAAGACGGAAGAAGACCCCCGGAGCTGTGCAATAAAATATTAAAAAAAATTGTGTGTGTTTTTTATTTACACTTTTACACCGTAGGTGAATGGGTAGGGGTACATCGTACCCCATACTCATTTACATAGGGTGGGGGGCCGGGATCTGGGTTTCGCCTTATTAAAGGGGGCTCCCGGATTCCGATAAGCCCCCCGCCCACAGACCCCGAAACCAACGGCCAGGGTTGTCGGGAAGAGACCCTTGTCCCCTTGTCCTCATCAACATGGGGACAAGGTGCTTTGGGGTGGGGGGGGCGCACGGCCCCCTTTCCCCAGGCATGCCCCATGTTGAGGGCACGCGGCCTGGTACGGCTCAGGAGGGCCCGCCGGGCTGCGTGCTCGGATAAGGGTCTGCGATGGATCTAAGGGGGACCCCCACACCGTTTTTTCGGCGTAGGGATTCCCCTTTAAATCCATGCCAGGTGACGGGGCTAGCGCGGCGGCATTCACTGCCTTCACTTGTCCCTTCTACCTGCAGTTACGTTCTAAATGAACAGACTTTCCGATCGTGTGTCGGCAAGTCCATTCATTTCAAAAGTCCCGCAAACTTTTTCCCGTGAATTGTCCGCCGGAAAAGTCCGGGCGTGTGTGGGCAAGTCCGGCGGACCTCCACTGGAAAGTCCGGCGGTTTGTCCACTGGACTAGGTCCGGCGGACAATCCCGCCGGAAAGTCCGAGCGTGTGTACGCCGCATAAGGGTTGACTGGTCTTCTTATCTTTAATTTATTTTTATTTATTTTATTATTTATTTTTGTCTCTAATATAATTGATCTTATCAGCAAATTCCCTATACCCTTATACTCCTTTGTCCTTTTGTCCCTCCTTTTTATACCCTAAGGACGTATATCCTACAAAATAATATTAGTCCTTAACAAATTTATAATATGTGGACTTATTTCCCTATAATTTATAATGACACAACTTATTTCCTTGAAATTTTTTTTTTTTCTTTTTAAGGCTTTCCTCGGTTCCCCATAAGAAATTGTGGGGATCAGTGTTGCCAACCTACCAGATTGAAATTTACTGACACGACACCCAAAATTTCCTGGCACAGCCAAGTTTTTACTGTCATGTCCAAAAGTTACAAAATTACAATTTTAAGTGCAAATTTTAGTATTTAGGCTACAAACAAGTACAATGTGCAATTAGCGATGTGATTTAAGTTAGATATTAGGGCAAAAAACATACTTCTTATTTTATTTTCGATATAGTAATTAAGTAGCTCAGGGACAGGACTCAGGAGGGCAAGAAATTACAATAGGAAGGCACGCACACACATGAAGTTGACTCTTGGTCTCTTCAGTCCACTCCAGTCTAAACGGCACTGACAGCCCTGCTCCCGACCTGCCCTGCTCCTGTCCTACAGACCCACACACAATGCTCTGGCCGCTCTGCTTGGCTCCCTTGTGCCATGACATCACACGACACGCTTGGACACCGCCTCCACAAGAGCTGCCTGAACACACTGTAGCAGGGACTCGGATGGTCTCGGCCGGAGCCGAACATCACAGCCATATTTTTTGCTGGCAACTTTTTCCTTTTACTGGCATTTACTGGCAGGAGAAAAATGCCTGTTTTTTACTGGCTGCCAGTAAAAATACTGACGGTTGGCAACACTGGTGGGGATCTGACGAAGGTCTTCTGTCCCCTGTTGGGGGGTTTCTAACCCCGACACGGGTACTTCTCAAATCTTTTTACACTTATACAATATTTAAATGCTTTATAACTTCTATTATCTTTTACTCTTTAAGTTAATCCACCCTACTTCTGGATACCTTTTAATCTTCTTCACGTCTGCGAGGGCTAGGCCGAGTAGTCGCTGCACCTTGACAACTGGCAAGTATGGCTTGTTGTTTCAGCTGCCATGGCTATTTTAAATATTTTATCCTTAAATGTACAAGGTCTCAATGTGCCACAGAAACGTATAAAAGCCTTTCAATCATTTCAAACTAAAAAAGCGCACATAGTATGTCTACAAGAAACTCACTTTACCCCGACCTCAACTCATACATTTTTCAATACTTCATACCCACAAGTATACACAGCCTCAGCACTCACCAAAAAACGTGGTACTCTCATCGCTTTCCTTCATACCACTCCATTCACAAAACACTCGTTAATCAAAGACCCGGAAGGTCATTACCAAATCCTAACGGGATATATAATGGACACAGCAGTAACTGTGGTCTCATACTACGCTCCAAACTATCAACCCTTACCCTTTTTATCACATCTATTCCAAGTTATAAATACCCATAAAATGGGATCAATTTTTGTATGTGGAGACTCCAATCAGGTTGTCTTCCCATTTCTGGACAAAACCCCTTACACCTCTTCACGGTCTCAAGATAAAAGATCTTTATCCCAGCTCCTTTCTAGACACAATTTGATCGACTCTTGGAGAGAATCTAACCTAACAAAAAGAAATTACACATATTTTTCTAACCCTCACCAAACGTTTAGTCGCATAGACCACATTTTTATAACAATAGGGATGGTACCTGAAATAATCGCATCCAACATTATCCCCATACCTTGGTCTGACCATAATGCTGTCTTTACCTCAGTGGCTTCTATTGTACCTAAGGGGCATGACCCTACATGGTATCTACCAGACTTACTACTTAAACATCCCTCTCACTGCCTTACAATCCAACAGGCCCTAAAAGAATACCTAGTACATAACACCAGTATTGACATTTCTTCACTTACACTATGGGAGGCACACAAACCTGTCTTAAGAGAAGTATTCCAACGACAATCAGGAGTACTTAAACGTGAACGCATAATGCTCACACGACAACTAGAGACGGAGTTCAATGCATCTTTTTTAGCTTTTCAAAATAATCTTACCCCTAAGGCAAAAACTCGATTAGAAAAAGCACGCTTAGAACTCTACCTTTTTCTAACCAAATCAGCTGACAAATCACTACGATGAACCAAACATGCATTTGATAAGAATTCTAACAAACCATGTACTTACTTAGCAAGGGCACTAAATTCCAATAATAAATCCGTTAAACCTATTAGACTCAAAACAGCAGACAATGTATACACCAGCAATCCCCTTAAAGCAGTGATTCAGCTGAAATTTTTTTTTTTTAAGTCAGCAGCTAAAAAAAAAGTAGCTGCTGACTTTTAATAAGTACACTTACCCTCCCAGGGCTCCCGCGATGTCGGCCGCCGAGGCCGACATGTCCCTCAGTGCTTCGGTCCCAGCGCCGCCATCCTCAGTAAGGGAAACAGGCAGTGGAGACTACGGCTTCACTGCCCGTTTCCTACTGCGCATGCACGAGTCGCGCGGCGCTTTGTGAATGGGTCACACTGTGTTAGGGAACACACAGTTCCCACAACACAGCGCGCCGCATTACCCAGAAGACATCGGTGAGGAGGACAGAAGACAGAAGATCACCGAAGATCACCGCGGAGTAGGAAGGAGGCAGATTAGGAAGACTGCCTAGCAACAGGGATTTCTGATCAGGTAAAAAAAACATATTTTTTTTCCAGAATATTAATGCTTTTTTGTTTTTTAGGGTGTCCCCCCACTTTAAAATTGTACAGAAATTCAGCTCTCATTTGAAAACCCTATATACAGAGTCAAAAACATTTAATACTGATACAGCCGACTCCTTTTTCTCAAATATTAATTTACCCCAAATGACTGATCCCAAATAATGTCACTAGAAAAACCCATAACTGGAGATGAGGTAACAGCAGCTATTAAAACACTAAAAATAAATAAAAGGCCTGGTCCGGATGGTTTCTCAGCTCTCTATTTTCATACTTTTTCAGTTTCTCCCCCTTGCCTAGGCAGGCTTACTGTCTAGGGGACGGACGCTACGTTTTTGCACCCTGCTCCCTCTTATGCTGTGCTGGTGGCTCTGTGCGACCACCGCCTCTTCCTCCGAACTACACTGGTCACCTGCATGATGTTGATTCCATGTGGAGTTGAGGACCTCATCGTCTTCCACATCATCTTCCACCCAGTCTTCACCCCTGCCCTCCTTGACGGTCTGCACAATTGCGAAAGCAGCATCAATTGGCACCTGTGTTTCGTCATCATCCGAGACGTGCTGCGATGGTCCTCCCATGTACTCATCTTGAAACATAAGTGGTTGGACATTGGTGCACACAATCTCTTCCACTTCTGGGGCAGGGCTAGGTGGATGGCCCTGGGAAACCCTGCTAACAGAGCCATCAAAAAGCAGAAGAGACTGCTGCATGATTTGGGGCTCAGACTGCTTGGCTGATTTGCAAGGGGGTGAGGTGAAAGACTGATGGACATGCCAACTCTGATCTCTCCGCAGGAGACTGGTTGGGAGACAATTTGAAGGAACCAGAGGCACTGTCAGCAACCCAATCTACTATCGCCTTGTCAGGTCACCCTGAGGCTAGGTGACAGATGCACACTGTAGGGAGCAGGAGTGCACTGCAAGGTAGTGGACCCTATGGCTGACTGCAGCGGACGGAAGTCAAGGTGGTATGGAAGACAGGGCCGCCGGACACCAAGACAGATCCTACCGGGGTTAGAGCGTAAGATTCCTTGGGGCGCGGAGTCTAAGAGCCAGCTGGTGTTCACCAGAGCCTCTAGTGGTGAGGATGGACTGGGCTGCAACTGGCTACAGGTCGCGACCCCCAGGGTCCCCGAGCTCACACCCACAGTAGGCAGGAGGACAGGGATAGTGAGGGATAGCCAAGGTCAGGGCCACAAGCAGACAGGGACAGCAAGGTACATGCCAAAGGTTCAGGGTCACAGGCAATCAGGGATAGTCAGGGACACGCCAGAAAGTCAGGGACACAGGCAAACAGGGATAGTCAGGGACACGCCAAAGTCGGTAACAGAACAACAGAAGAGCACACGGCAGGTAACAGAAAGCCAAACACACAAAGGTTGATCAGCAGGGTTGGCCTCCAGTGCACAGGTTAATATAGAGTCCTGTGATAGGAACTAGGGTGGAGCCCTGCCAGAGGAAGGATGATAAAAGCAGTCAGGTGATGGTCGGCTGGTCTCTAGAGATGAACACATGGAGACAGGTAAGCAGACAACTCTATTGCAAAACCATGACACGCCTGTACTTGTCCTGGCCTCAACATTCGTACAGCCGCATTAGGCCCGACCAAATACCGCTGCAGGCTTTGTTGCCTACTCGCACCTGAGCAAGGTGTTTCACTTGTGCGTGTAGCTGGCACAGATCGGCCACGTCCTCTCCCTCCACGAGTTCCACCAGCAGCACCACGACCGGGACCACGTCCCTTCTTTGACGTTTTCCTCTAATTTCTCAAATTTAGGATCTTGCCCTAAATGGGTGTTTTTTTGAATAGCAGAATAGAAGAACAGTATCTAAAGTATGTATCTCCCATGTACAGATATGTAGCAAACACAAAAAATAATAATTTGGGCCCTAAATAGGTGTTTTTAGAATAGCAGAATAGAGCAACAGTATCTAAAGGGTGTATCTCACACCTACAGATATGCAGAAAATGCTATTCAAAAAAAATGTTTTGGCCCTAAAATTTTATTTTTGAATAGCACAATAGAAGAACAGTATCTAAAATGTGTATCTCACACGTACAGATATGCAGTTAACACTGTAAAATATTTTTTTGGGCCCTAAATGGGTGTTTTTTTTTACAATAGCAGAATAAGGCCCCTTTCACACGAACGGCTGTTCTGCCGCAGTTTAGCATGTTTATTTTGTCTGTGAAACTTCAAGACTCCAGGCACAGCGATCAGCTGCATTTGTACAGTGCGATTACCTGCGTTTACGAACGTTTATGTGCGGTTGCGTTTAGCTGCAGTACATTCCGAAAGCATTCCCATAGCAACCCTTTTGTTCCCAAGGGAATTGTTCCCTTGAATCTACCCATGATGCATTTCGGTCCTCTGCATTGCAAACCACCTTTTTCTAGTTTCTTTGTTCACTGGAGTTTCGTAGGGAGAGGAGTGATCAGTGTATTGTGCCTGATTTTTGGGATTTTTTGGAAAATGAATGTGAATATGAGCGGTTTGCTGGCAATGCTCATATTGCTGATGATGAGGATGAAGAGGAGAAGAGCGATCGAGTGTAGGCGACATCCCCGTCGTTACTGGGTCCATCCCTTGACCTCCCAGCGTCTATCGATTGGCTACTTTGCCCTGATGTTCAGTGAGTTGAGGACTCACGGGGACAAGTTCTTTAATTACATGAGGATGTCGGTGGCAACCTTCGATGAACTGTTGGAACTTTTTAGAGGATGCCTGAGTAGAACCAGGACCAACATGAGAAGAAGCATTAGTGCAGAAGAACGGCTGTTACTTACTGTAAGGTAAGTTTCCATATGTTGAACACATGCTCATGTACATGCAGGTGTACCAATATTATTGACAATAGTGTGTATGTATGTATATATATATATATTTTTTGAATTGTTATCAATTTTGTATTGCAGATACCTTGCCACTGGTGCCAGTTTCACCTCCCTCCATCATCAATTCCTAATGGGAATTTCCACTGTAGCTACAATAGTACATAATACTTGCCTTGTTATTTGGGAAGAGCTTAAAACCAGAGTCATGCCGGAACCAACATCCAGTCTGTGGGAGGAAATAGCGGAAGAATTTTGGGAGAAGACTAACTTCCCAAATTGCATTGGGGTATTAGATGGGAAACATATCCGACTCATCAAGCCACCAAACTCAGGTTCCTGCTATTTTAACTATAAAAAGTACTTCTCCATTGTCCTCCTGGGACTCAGCGATGCCAACATGAGATTCATTGCTGTGGATGTCGGAGCTTACGGGAGTTCTGGCGATTCCAGAATCTTCCGTAATTCCATGTTGGGCCAGCAATTTGAATATGGGGAATTTAATGTGCCACAGGCAAGGCCTCTTCCTGGTACTGCTATGCCGGATCTTCCCTTGGTAGTGCTTGGAGATGAGGCATTTGCCTTATCCACCCACCTTCTCAGGCCCTATACGAGGCATGGTCTCACTGCCAGGAGGCGCATTTTTAATTATCGTCTCAGCAGAGCTCGGAGAATGGTGGAGTGCGCATTTGGTAATTGTACTGCCAAATGGCGTGTATTGATGACAGCCATGCACCTTGAAGTGGATCATGCGGTCAATGTAGTTTTGGCATGTTGTGTTCTCCACAACTTTTTGAGAGGTGAGGAGATTCTGTCCACCGAATCCCTGTTACCGCTTTATGAAGAACCCATAGGTCATGTTACTGGCACTCGTCCCACTAATCAAGCCCTACAAGTGCGTGAGGATTTTGCTGACTATTTTTTGACCGAAGATGGACAGGTCCCATGGCAAAATGACTATGTGTAAAGTTTTTATTTGTTACCTATGTTGCAGCAACCTGCTTGTTAGATCCGTTTCCATTTCTGTTTGGAATAAAGTAGTCTACAATGTTTTACAATTATAAATTGTTTTTATTTTTTAACTTTGCTATGCAACGTAAAAAAATGTTAGAAAAAATAGACAAACCTTACAAAACATTGAATACTTGCAAGTATATAACACTATGTTTTTAATTCCTTTGGAATATTGGACATTTTCTTTTAGTTTCAAGTACAAATTGACTCAGTACAAATGGTAACATGAGTCCCAAAAAATAACACCCCCCCTGAAAAATATAGTATGCTTAAAGTGCTGCTAACAATTTTTTGAGTATACAGCTGGACACTGAGTTGACTCAGTACAAAGAACAAATGGTAACATGAGTCCCAAAAAATTACACCCCCCCTGAAAAATATAGTATGCTTAAAGTGCTGCTAACAGTTTTTGGAGTATACAGCTGGACACTGAGTGCAGTAAAAAAGTGCAACAGATTTCTCCATGTACGCTGCACTGTGTAGATGGGGTGATCTCCCACTGCGCCAAGCTTCAGTATCTATAGTCAGTCCCGCTGGCTCTCAACCTAAACAATGCTTGCACCCAATCAGAATGTTTAGGTATTGTGAGAGGCAGTGGGGCCAAGTAGCAAGATATTCAAGCTTGGGACAGTGGGAGATTCCTCCATCCACACAGTTCAGCATCGATGGAGGAAACAGATTTCTCCATGTACGCTGCACTGTGTAGACGGGGTGATCTCCCACTGCGCCTAGCTTCAGTATCTATAGTAAGTCCCGCTGGCTCTCAACCTAAACAATGCTTGCACCCATTCAGAATGTTTAGGTATTGTGAGAGGCAGCGGGGCCAAGTAGCAAGATATTTAAGCTTGGGACAGTGGGAGATTCCTCCATCCACACAGTTCAGCATCGATGGAGGAATCTGGGGTTGTAAACATTAGTTTGTATAGGTATCAAAAACATTAAAATTAAATATTAAAACAGTCATATGTAATTAGAAGGTCTAAACTATAAGTTTTCATACACTGGATAAGGGTGACGCATAGAGGAGTGGCTTGGTTCACTGCCAACATCTATGGGTGATCCTGATCGGGAAGATGAGGGTGAAGTAACTGGGTGTGGCTGCACATGCATCCTTTGATTACCAGGATTAGCTGGGTAAGGTGTATACATTGGTGGGGGTCCTGCATAAGGGTTAATGGCAGGTGTGTTGTCATGGCACTGCTGACTGGGCATTGGTCTACTCAAAGAGCCACTAGGTGAATTGAAACCCATAGCCCATGGCTGAAATTTAGGATATGGGTGTAGCTCTTTGCAAGCGGACACGATATACGTTAAATAGGCATGTATATCACCCCTGACCTCAATATTCCTAAAATATTCCTCAAAAGTAGGGATGAGCCGAACACCCCCCCGTTCGGCTCGCACCAGAACCCGCAAACGGACCTAAAGTCCGTGCGAGCTTTAGAACCCTATTAGTTATAATGGATGCGAACGTTCGAAATTAAAAGTGCTAATTTTAAAGGCTAATATGCATGTTAATGTCATAAAAAGTGTTTGGGGACCTGGGTCCTGCCCCAGGGGACATGTATCAATGCAAATTTTTTTTTTAAAAACGGCCGTTTTTTCAGGAGCAGTGATTTTAATAATGCTTAAATTGAAACAATAAAAGTGTAATATTCCTTTAAATTTCGTACCTGGGGGGTGTCTATAGTATGCCTGTGAAGGGGCGCATGTTTCCTGTGTTTAGAACTGTCTCTGCGCAAAGTGTCATTTTTGAAAGTAAAAAAGCTATTTAAAATCACTCGCGGCTAATGTTAATTCACGGCTCCCGTAATACAGAGAACAGTCATTCATTGAAACTCATTCACTCAAAAAAAAGCCATTGATAAAAAATTAAAAAAATTAAAAAAAAAAAGCGTAGGGGTCCCCCCAAATTCAATAACCAGGCCCTTCAGGTCTGGGATGGATATTAAGGGGAACCCAGCCAAAAAAAAAAGACCCCCAAAGCACCTTGTCCCCATGTTGATGAGGACAAGGGCCTCTTCCCCACAACCCTGGCCATTGGTTGTGGGGGTCTGCGGGTAGGGGGCTTATCGGAATCTGGAAGCCCCCTTTAACAAGGGGACCCCCAGATCCCGCCCCCCCCCCTGTGTGAAATGGTAAGGGGGTACTTACCCCTACCATTTCACCAAAAAAAGTGGCAAAAATGGTAAAAATGACAGGAGACAGTCTTTGACAATTCCTTTATTAAAATCTTCTTTCTTCTTTCTTCATCCTTCGGTTTCTTCATCTTCTCCTTCCGTCATCTTCTTCCATCTTCTTCTTCCTCCGATCCGCTTCTTCTTGCGCTGGTCTTCTCGTCCTTCTCGACCGGCATCTTCTACCGTCGGTGTCGGTGTCTTCTTGGGCCGCTCCGAGCAATGGGAGGCTCCCGCTGTGTGAGGCTCCGCTCCATCTGACAGGTCTTTTAAAACGGAGGGCACCTGGTGACCTCGCCCCCCTCTGACGTCATGGGGAAAGCCATCATGGAATTCCCCATGATGTCCCTGTGCGTCAGAGGGGGCGGGGTCACCAGGTGCCCTCCATTATAAAAGACCTGTCAGACGGTGCGGAGCCTCACACAGTGGGAGCCTCCCATTGCGCGGAGCGGCCCAAGAAGAGACAGAGACACCGACGCCGACGCCGACGGAAGAAGATGCCGGACGAGAAGGACGAGAAGACCAGCGCAAGAAGAAGCGGATCGGAGGAAGAAGAAAATGGAAGAAGAAGATGGAAGAAGATGACGGAAGGAGAAGATGAAGAAACTGAAGGATGAGGAAAGAAGAAAGAAGATTTTAATAAAGGAATTGTCAAAGACTGTCTCCTGTCATTTTTACCATTTTTGCCACTTTTTTGGTGAAATGGTAGGGGTAAGTACCCCTTACCATTTCACACAGGGGGGGGGCCGGGATCTGGGGGTCCCCTTGTTAAAGGGGGCTTCCAGATTCCGATAAGCCCCCCCGCCCGCAGACCCCCACAACCAATGGCCAGGGTTGTGGGGAAGAGGCCCTTGTCCTCATCAACATGGGGACAAGGTGCTTTGGGGGTCTTAGACCCCCAAAGCATCCTCCCAATGTTGAGGGCATGTGGCCTGGTACGGTTCAGGCGGGAGGGGGGGCCGCTCTCGTCCCCCCCTCTTTTCCTGCGGCCTGCCAGGTTGCATGCTCGGATAAGGGTCTGGTATGTATTTTGAGGGGGACCCCACACCATTTTTGTGGGCTAGGGTTCCCCTTAAAATCCATACCAGACCTCAAGGGTCTGGTATGGATTTTGAGGGGGACCCTACGCCATTTTTTTTTTTTTTTTTGGCTGGGGTTCACCTTAATATCCATCCCAGACCTGAAGGGCCTGGTTATTGAATTTGGGGGGACCCCTACGCTTTTTTTTTTTGTTTTTTATTAATGAATGACAGTTCTCTGTGTTACAGGAGCCATCAATTCATTAGCCGCGAGTGCTTTTAAATAGCTTTTTTCCTGCAAAAATGACACTTTTTTGCAGGGAAAGTTCTAAGCACAGGAAACCTGCCCCCCTTCACAGGCCACCTATAGACACCCCCCAGATGTGATACTGCAATGCTGTTCTAACAGCATGCACACACATATCCCCAGAAATAGAGCACATATTGTCAGCAGCACACTGACACGCTGACACTGACTGAAACATAATATGCGAGGCCACCGGCACGGCGTCCTCTTATACCGTGGGGCGTGTACTAAAGCCCCTGAGCTATAATTGGCTACAGGCATCCTGCCTGTAGCCAATTATGGCTCTCCTCGCTGCCGGCGCTGTGATTGGCCAAGCATGCGGGGTCACAGTGCATGCTTGGCCAATCATCAGCCAGCATTGCACTGCGCGGGGCGCAATGCATTGTGGGGCCGCTCGCATCACACGAATTTGATGCGAGCGGCCCCAATAGTTCTGGGCTCGCCGAGCGAGCGAACGCCCGGTGCTCGATTCGAACATGGGTTCGAATCGAACACCGGGCCCATCCTTACTCAAAAGGTGTCTCTTGTTGAGTCAAGCGTGTTCGTCGGGTGGTTGAAGTAGACCGGACTCTCCTATCTGTATTTCCCTGAAAATAGATCAAATATATAGATTATGCTTCTGATGTTGAGGTCATACTACAGCATACTGCTAAACATGATGCTTGCACAAATATTTAAGTCATATCACAGCTTGCATCACCTGTTTAGAATAGATGATACACAGCCCCAAAAACCTATTAACAGCAAGACCTGAAGACCAAAGCCAGAAGTACTGAGGTGGTACTTTGCCCAAAAAGTAAGCTGTTGTTTCTCCTCAAAAGAACATATGTACCAACGCCAGTGTTTTTTTTTTTTTTTTGGGCGGAGGTTGTGACGTTTTGAAAATACATACCGCAGGTTCTTGAGTGGATGGTATATATTCTTGGGATGAAACTGTATCGGAAATGGTTTCTTGACTGGTGTCAGCGTCTTCTGGTGACAAACTTTCACGCCTTGCGCTTGCTCTCGCAGGAACACTTGACACAGTTCTAGGTAACAAAAACAACATAAAAGTAAAAAAAAAAAACAATATTGTCATGTATACACTACACCCTCGGAGCTGGGGGAACATTGTTTAGCACATTCTAATCAATGGGACCGTGCAGCTATACTGCCCACAAAACTTTAAGTTAAATATACTTACGGGCGCATCTCGGTGGTACGCCTCAAAAAAGACAAAGCCTCTGCATGGGGGTTAGGCCTGCGACGGGTTGAGGGTGCTCCGCTTCTCTCCGCAGCCTTCTCTTCATTGACTTCTTTTTTGTACCGGTTGCGTAGGGACCTCCAACGTGTATAAACCTCCTTTCCTGCAATATATATTTAAGGGGGTAAAAAGTCAGTGATGCAGTGCTGTATCGCTAAACAACGGCCTGGTCAAAGGGGGTAAAAAGTCAGTGATGCAGTGCTGTATCGCTAAACAATGGCCTGGTCAAAGGGGGTAAAAAGTCAGTGATGCAGTGCTGTATCGCTAAACAACGGCCTGGTCAAAGGGGGTAAAAAGTCAGTGATGCAGTGCTGTATCGCTAAACAACGGCCTGGTCAAAGGGGGTAAAAAGTCAGTGATGCAGTGCTGTATCACTAAACAATGGCCTGGTCAAAGGGGGTAAAAAGTCAGTGATGCAGTGCTGTATAGCCCCATACACACGGTCAGATTTTCCGATGGATTCTGTCCTATCGGACAATGTTGTCGGAAATTCCGACCGTGTGTAGGCACCATCGGACAGTTTCCATCGGATTGTCCGACGGACAAAGTCCTATCTCCTGCTGGATAGATTTTTTGACAACAAAGTCCGATCACACCAAATCCGATCGTGTGTAGCGTAGTCCGACGGAAAAAGTGCTACGCATGCTCAGATCACATTACAAGACCAAAGCTATTGGCTACGAGCCTCTACGTAGTCCCGTCGAGGGCAACAAACGTCACCACGTTCAGAATGATCGGATTTTCCGACAACTTTGTCTGACCGTGTGTATGCAACACCAACATCGGACAAAGTACGACGGACAAGATCCGACGGAACTGGTCCTCGGATAATCCGAGCGTGTGTATGGGGCATATCGCTAAACAACGGCCTGGTCAAAGGGGGTAAAACGTCAGTGATGCAGTGCTGTATCGCTAAACAACGGCCTGGTCAAAGGGGGTGAAAAGTCAGTGATGCAGTGCTGTATCGCTAAACAACGGCCTGGTCAAAGGGGGTAAAAAGTCAGTGATGCAGTGCTGTATCGCTAAACAATGGCCTGGTAAAAGGGGGTAAAAAGTCAGTGATGCAGTGCTGTATCGCTAAACAACGGCCTGGTCAAAGGGGGTAAAAAGTCAGTGATGCAGTGCTGTATTGCTAAACAATGGCCTGGTCAAAGGGGGTAAATGTTCAGCTTGTGATTAGGAAACAGCTATGATGCATGTGGACCCTGCTTCACCACAAACCTTGCACTCACCTCGGTTATCCTGTTCTGTCGCAGACATATTCTCCCAATTTGGTGTAACATATCGGTAAACTTCCTCCCACTTCGACCTCTTCAAAACTCTGTCTGCATATCCTGGGCATTCTGGGTCCCATAGCTCCGGGCGGGCATGCACCAGGGCTATAATGGCCTCATGGGAGATGTCTCGAGCCGCCATGCTATCTTCTCCCCTTTTCTTTCCTCTATCCATATGCACTTCCTGTGTCATTTCCCAGGTACACCTGTTGATTTTTATGTGCTTCCGGGTGAAATTTTTATTTTTCTCACGCTGCTATCTGCAGTTGAAACAAAAGACTGCGATTACCTGCGGTTATGTGCATATAGCTGCGCTACATCGCACCTGGACGCATTCAATTCTATTTTTTCTATTCGCGCGGAACCGCATGTATGAAATCGCAGCTAAACGCTGTGTGTGAATGGGGCCATAGGAAAGCATTGTGTGCTTTTAGCTGCGGTAGAAAACTAGAAAATCCACAGCTAAAAGCACCATTCTATCCGTCTGTGTGAAAGGGGCCTAAAGCAATAGTATCTAAAGGGTGTATCTCACACCTACAGATATGCAGAAAATTCTATTAAAAAAAAAAAAAATTGGCCCTAAAATTATTATTTTTTGAATAGCAGAATAGAAGAACAGTATCTAAAGTGTGTATCTCACACGTACAGATATGTAGGAAACACTGTAAAATATTTTTTTGGGCCCTAAATGGGTGTTTTTAGAATAGCAGAATAGAGCAACAGTATCTAAAGGGTGTATCTTACACCTACAGATATGCAGAAAATGCTATTCAAAAAAAAATGTTTTGACCTAAAAAAAAATTTGAATAGCACAATAGAAGAACAGTATCTAAAGTGTGTATCCCACATGTACAGATATGCAGGAAACACTGTAAAAATATTTTTTTAGGCCCTAAATGGGTGTTTTTAGAATAGCAGAATAGAGCAACAGTATCTAAAGGGTGTATCTCACAGTAACATATGCAGTGCTGGTGCACTAAGCTTGCATAAAATGCCCGCCGATGCCAACCTAACTAACAGACAGATAAAATGTATCTTTTCTCTGGCACTGGGCTCAGGACAGTGTGAAAATATTGTGCACTGCACCCACACAAGAAAATCAAGGCAGATCGCTGAGTAATAATATTTCTGAATCAGGAAAAAAATTTTTTGGAAAAAAAATCATTTAAAAAAAATCATGAAAAAAAATTTTTGGGGAAAAAAAAAAAAATGTTTGAAAATAAAACAAAAAACATTTTGACCACCCATGATCAGCCAAAACATTATGACCACAACATGATCAGCCAAAACATTATGACCCCCCCCATGATCAGCCAAAACATTATGACCACCCCATGATAAGGCAAAATATTATGACCACAACATGATCAGCCAAAATATTATGACCACCCCATGAAAAAAAAAAATTACAAAAAAATATTTTTTTTTAAAAAAATCATTTAAAAAAAAGAATAATACTTTTTGAAAAAATAATAAAAAAAAAAAAAACATTTTTAAAAAAATATATATAATAATTTTTGAAAAAAATAAAAAAATCATTTAAAAAAAGATTTATTTTTGAAAAAAATGTTCAGCTAATGATAGGACTTCAACTTTTTTACTACTATTTATACATTTTAAAAAAATATTTTTTTTTCTCAAAAATTATTCTTTTTTTTTAATTATTTTTTTTTTTCATGGGGTGGTCATAATGTTTTGGCCGTTTATGAGGTGGTCATAATATAGTCCTGATAGTTTTCACAATATGACCATTTGTTTCAAACTCACGCCATCCATTGACATTCAATGAAACGCCCAAAACCGACCAAACTTCTTAATATCATCCAATCCCGACCTAACCTGCTAATATATCACCCAATCCCAACCTAACCTCCTAATATCACCCAATCCCGACCTAACCTCCTGATATCACCCAATCACGACCTAACCTCCTAATATCACCCAATCCCGATCTAACCTCCTAATATATCACCCAATCCCGACCTAATCTCCTATTATCACCCAATCCCGACATAACCTCCTAATATCACCCAATTACGACAAAACTTCCTAATATCACCCAATCCCGACCTAACCTCCTAATAACATCCAACACAGCTCTGAGGGGAATTGTAGCTCCTTCCACAAAGCTCTGAGGGGAATTATAGCATTATTGCTCATCCCACACAGCTCGGAGGAGAATTATAGCTCCTCCCACACAACTCTGAGGGGAATTATAGCTCTTCGAACAAAGCTCTGAGGTGAATTATAGCTCCTCCCACACAGCTCTGAGGTGAATTATAGCTCCTGCCACAGCTCTGAGGGGAATTATTTTGAAAAACAAAAAGGGAGGGACTTGGACTTTATAGGCACGATAGAAACAGATATTTATATAGAAAAAAATTGTTTATTTCTTAAAAATAATTTTTACATGAATAAAGATGCATATTTAAAATCAGTTTTAGCTTGCCAACAATGATTCAGATATTCAAATAACCGCAATTAACATCAGAGTAAATATAACCCTGTGGATAGAGGAAAGACACAACTATCATAGTTGAGTAATAAAGAGTGTTGATTTGTCCGTCCACAAGGGTTGATGCAATAGGGCGGTGATGTCATCAGAAAAAGTACGACATACATACAGGCTCTACATGTTTCGCGTACAGTTACGCTTCGTCTGGAGCTGGATATATGAAAAGGCTGGCAGCTAATAAAGTCAAGAGAATACATAATGAGTATACATTAGACATGGGAACTGCCAAAAAATTCGTTTCGTTTCGTTTCGTCCCGTTTCGTATATAAAAAAATTCGTAATTCGTAATTCGTGTACGAAATTCCGTTCGAATTCGTACGAAATACGAAATTCGGACGAATCGTAATTTTTTTTACGAATCGTTAGTAAAGTTACGAATCGTTACGAATCGTTACGAATCGTTACGAATCGTTAACGCGGCTAATGATTTGTTGGTTCTCATAACACAGAGAACAATTCGAATCCAACTACAAATATCGAATTTCAATTTCAAGTTACGAATCATTACGAATCGTTATGAATAGTTACGAATCGTTACGAATCGTTATGAATAGTTACGAATCGTTAGTAAATCCAACTACCAATATCGAATTTTCAACTAATTTGAACGAAATTATTATAGCAGATATAACGAATGAATTCGAATGACAAAGTGTCATTTTTGCAGAAAAAAAAAAAGCGTAGGGGTCCCCCCAAATTCAATAACCAGGCCCTTCAGGTCTGGTATGGATATTAAGGGGGACCCCAGCCAAAAAAAAATAAAAAAAATGGCGTGGGGTCCCCCCAAATATCCATACCAGACCCTTCAGGTCTGGGATGGATTTTAAGGGGAACCCCGGCCAAAAAAAAAAAAAAAAATGGCGTGGGGTCCCCCTCAAAATCCATACCAGACCCTTTATCCGAGCACGCAACCTGGCAGGCCGCAGGAAAGGAGGGGGGACGAGAGCGGCCCCCCCTCCCGCCTGAACCGTACCAGGCCACATGCCCTCAACATTGGGAGGGTGCTTTGGGGTCCCCCCCAAAGCACCTTGTCCCCATGTTGATGAGGACAAGGGCCTCATCCCCACAACCCTGGCCGGTGGTTGTGGGGGTCTGCGGGCGGGGGGCTTATCGGAATCTGGAAGCCCCCTTTAACAAGGGGACCCCCAGATCCGGCCCCCCCCCTGTGTGAAATGGTAAGGGGTACAAAAGTACCCCTACCATTTCACCAAAAAAGTGTCAAAAATGGTAAAAATGACAGGAGACGGTCTTTGACAATTCCTTTATTAAAATCTTCTTTCTTCTGGTCTTCCTTTCTTCATCTTCTCCTTCCGTCATCTTCTCCTTCCGTCATCTTCTTCCATCTTCTTCTTCCTTCGATTCGCTTCTTCTTCCTCCGGTCTTCTCGTCCTTCTCGTCCGGCATCGTCGTCTCTTCTCGCAGGCCGCTCCTCGCAATGGGAGGCTCCCGCTCTGTGAGGCTCCGCTCCGGGTGACAGGTCTTTATAACGAAGGCACCTGGTGACCCCGCCCCCTCTGACGCACGGGGACGTCATGTGGAATTCCCTATGGCTTTCCCCATGACGTCAGAGAGGGGGCGGGGTCACCGGGTGCCTTCGTTATACAAGACCTGTCACCCGGAGCGAAGCCTCACAGAGCGGGAGCCTCCCATTGCGAGGAGCGGCCTGCGAGAAGAGACGACGATGCCGGACGAGAAGGACGACGCCGGACGAGAAGGACGAGAAGACCGGAGGAAGAAGAAGCGAATCGAAGGAAGAAGAAGATGGAAGAAGATGACGGAAGGAGAAGATGAAGAAAGGAAGACCAGAAGAAAGAAGAAAGAAGATTTTAATAAAGGAATTGTCAAAGACCGTCTCCTGTCATTTTTACCATTTTTGACGCCTTTTTGGTGAAATGGTAGGGGTACTTTTTGTACCCCCTTACCATTTCACACAGGGGGGGGGCCGGGATCTGGGGGTCCCCTTGTTAAAGGGGGCTTCCAGATTCCGATAAGCCCCCCGCCCGCAGACCCCCACAACCACCGGCCAGGGTTGTGGGGATGAGGCCCTTGTCCTCATCAACATGGGGACAAGGTGCTTTGGGGGGGACCCCAAAGCATCCTCCCAATGTTGAGGGCATGTGGCCTGGTACGGTTCAGGCGGAGGGGGGGCCGCTCTCGTCCCCCCCTCCTTTCCTGCGGCCTGCCAGGTTGCGTGCTCGGATAAAGGGTCTGGTATGGATTTTGAGGGGGACCCCACGCCATTTTTTTTTTTTTTTTGGCCGGGGTTCCCTTAAAATCCATCCCAGACCTGAAGGGTCTGGTATGGATATTTGGGGGGGACCCCACGCCATTTTTTTTTTTTTTTTTGGCTGGGGTCCCCCTTAATATCCATACCAGACCTGAAGGGCCTGGTTATTGAATTTGGGGGGACCCCTACGCTTTTTTTTTTTCTGCAAAAATGACACTTTGTCATTCGAATTCATTCGTTATATCTGCTATAATAATTTCGTTCAAATTAGTTGAAATTCGATATTGGTAGTTGGATTTACTAACGATTCGTAACTATTCATAACGATTCGTAACGATTCGTAACTATTCATAACGATTCGTAACGATTCGTAACTTGAAATTGAAATTCGATATTTGTAGTTGGATTCGAATTGTTCTCTGTGTTATGAGAACCAACAATTCATTAGCCGCGTTAACGATTCGTAACGATTCGTAACGATTCGTAACTTTACTAACGATTCGTAAAAAAAATTCGTATTCCGTACGGAATTCGTAAAAAAAAAAATTCGTACTACAGATTCGT
Source organism: Lithobates sylvaticus (assembly GCA_028564925.1). NCBI lineage: Eukaryota > Metazoa > Chordata > Amphibia > Anura > Ranidae > Lithobates > Lithobates sylvaticus. Next base: position 59,805,348 of record CM053035.1, read on the forward strand.
AAATTCGTACGAATTTCGAAAAATTCGTACGAATTACGAATTCGTACGAAACGAATCGCACATGTCTAGTATACATACAATACAATTGTAACAATTTTACATATGTACAAAAATATAAAAGAAAGGTATACACAGAGGATTATATCAGTCCCGGCTCAGTGTTTGTAGTGGGTGCTGACTGGGATGAGCCGGCCATAGGTCTAGGAGCTGTTGCAACACAGTGGGGGCGCGCATAATACAATAAACCACAGCAGAGTTAAGTTTGAGTATTAAATAGAAAAAATAATAATAAAGAACTTACTCAATCGTTACAAGGCATAAGATAATGGACAGATATTCCCCAGTTAAAGGCAGCGCAATGGGCCTTTTAAGCAGAGAAGTGTGGACGCCGTTTAGTCAGTATATGAAGCAGTCTGTATCCATGCGATATAGCAAGTGACCTAGTTTAAATAACATTTAGGATATAGGTAAAGTAAATTACTTTAATACCCATAAGGCACAATGTATTAAAAATTATTGGTAAATAAACTTACTGGTAGTCTGATGTTTTGGCACCAGTTATATAAGGTAACGTTATTAAACATGCATTGGTATTGCAGTTGTCACAGGGAATCACAGTAGTGAGCAGCTAAATGGTAACGCCTCCCGTAGTCAGGCACATCAGCCTGCAACAGAGAGAGAAAGTAATGCAGTGATGAGTGGAACATACAAGGCTGAATACATCCCGGTATAGCCCCAGAGAGTAAATGAAAGATGCGCTTACCAAGTTAGGGAAGAGGGACCAACATACTGGCGGCTAACACACAGCTCTGTATGATGATAGAAGGGGGGCCGCTGGACCATAGCACACATGGCGTGTGCTTTTATATGCGTGTCCCGTCTGGATTCTGACATCCAGACAGGATTCTGCCGGAATGACGTCATCAAGACCGGCCGAGTATCACATTGCACATGCGCAAGATAGAGTCGACGCGCCTGCGCAGTAGGCACGCAAACTCCACATTGGCTGGGCAAGAGGTGATGTGCAGATAGGCCAAGGAAGGGAGTGAGAGATCCCCCTGGTGGCTACTGCAAGCGTCACAAGGATGGAATGAGTGACGCTGGGCGGCCACACTGTGTGCACACAAAGCCCCAGTAACCAGACAGGAGCCACAACAGCCCGCAGATACCACAGAACGGAACAGGGAGAGACATATAGTCAATTAATTGTTTACACATATATTAAGAAATGTAAATAACAATAATGATTAAATAGGTATTTAGTTCTTTCAGCTAAATTTTCTTTTCGAAGATAATTTTCCAAAGGAGATTTTTGTAGTAGTGTCATCTAAAAATACATAATTTTTTGGGATATATATTGCTAATAATGCAACAACATGGAGGGGGCTATTATGTCTTACAGTGTAACAGTAACCTGCAATGAACAATAAAACAAACATTTGAATCGTATTGTCTAAAGGGTCTTGTCGGGTGATCCCTATCATAATGGGCCATCCTTTACCATAAGGTGTAAAGTGAAACCCACAGATAGGCACCAACATTGCCTAAAATGTTATAGGCAATGGACCTTAAAGAAAGGGTCTATAAGACTGTGCTTCATTGATACCTGGCAATTGAGTGGCATTTAAGCACTCAATCCAGGTCGTTTCATTTCTTAGAATTATTTTGTCCCATTCCCTACCCCGTGGATCTCTCGGGATCACGGCGAGGGCAATGAAGGAGGCAACTGATGTGTCAAACCTATGGTAAAGATACAGATGTCTGCTGACTGAGGTAATCATTTTACCTCCTGATGAATAGTATACATGGTCCTTGATGCGGGAACGAAAATGGCGCATGGTTTTGCCCACATAAAACGCACCACAGGTACATCTCCCTTAGTTTCACAATCGTCAAAAAAGCGTGGCACAATTGTATCTCCATTGGGGAGTCTAAACCTAGTGCCAGGTTTTATCCACGAGCAATAGGCACATTTCCCACAGCGACTAATTCCATGTTTACGTAAACACTGTGCTGTTCTCTGTGTGTAATGGCTTGAGGTTAATTTGTCTCGCAATGATCCTGATCTTCTAAACGTGATAGTTGGATTCAATTCAACGTATTTTTTAAGAATGGGGTCCTCACGGAGAAGTGGCCAGTGCTTGTTGAGAATGTCTCGCATCTCAACATGTTGTTTGGAATATCTGGTAATATATTGACAGTTTCATTGGTCTTTTTGACTTTAGTTTTGTAAATCAAGGAATTGCGCGATTGTCTTAGGGCTTTGTTGTATGATTTGCGCAATAATGATTTACTGTAACCTCGGGCTCTGAGGCGATCACGGAGGCAATTAGCCTGTGCCTTAAATTCCTCTGTATGTGTACAGTTGCGTCTAAGTCTTAAATATTGCGCATAGGGGATACTACGAATTAAATTTACTGGATGGGCACTATTGGCATGTAACAATGTGTTTCCTGCAGTCTCTTTTCTGTAGAGTGTGTATGCTAAACATCCAGTTGTATCTTGGAAAATGGTAAGGTTTAGGAAAGTAATTTTAACAGAATCTGCCGAATATGTAAATTTGAGATTTAATTGGTTCTGGTTAATGGCATCCATAAACGCTGTAAGCAAATTAAGGGATCCTGTCCATACCATAAAGATATCATCGATATAACATAACCAGCATAATATCTGGCCAGTGTAAATTGTTAAAACATCATCGGAGAAAATAGTGCATTCCCACCCCCCCAGGTACAAGTTGGTGTAGGCCGGGGCACAACAGGTGCCCATGGCCACGCCCTGTACCTGGAGGTAGTGGGACTCCTTAAATGTGAAACTATTTCTGGTTAAAATAAATTGTAGTAAATCAAGAATAAATTCACAATATTCCCATCGGTGATGGTCTTGTTCGCGTAGGAAGGTTCGTGCTGTCCTGATGCCCTGCTCGTGAGGGATGCTCGAGTAAAGAGCCTCGACATCTATAGTCACGAGCAGGGCATCAGGAGGCAGGACCATACCTTCAATTTGTTTGAGAAGATCCAGAGTGTCCCTGGTGTGGGACGGTAGTGCTAGAACATGTGGCATTAGAACTGAGTCAACCAAGCGACTGGCATTCTCCGTGAGAGCTCCTATACCAGATACAATTGGTCTACCAGGTGGTAGAAGAGGGTGTTTATGAATTTTTGGCAGCACATAAAATGTTGCCAATCTTGGATTGGAGACATTTAGGTATTTAAAAGTATCAAAGTCAATGAGGCCTCTCTGATGGGCAGAGCCAATGATCAAAGCAAACTCGTTTTTGAAGGAATCTATCCTGGCCGCACTAATTGGTGCGTACCACTGTCTATTTTTTAGAATATTAAGAGCCATGGTTTTGTAAAAGGATTTCGTCATTAAGACGATGTTTCTGCCTTTGTCAGCTGGTTTTATTTCTAAATCAGGATGCTTTTGTAAACGTTAAATAGCTTGAAATTGAGGAGCAGTAAGATTATTAAGTTTTAGTGAAATAGTGAGTAGCTTTAGATCATTAATTGTACCCATCAGAAAGCCCAGATATTGGGGTTAGTCATTAGGTCCAGGAAACGTTGAGATTTAAAATTTAAAATTAGGAGCTGCCGTAGCAGTTCTGGATTCAACAAGGTTCGACACATCAGTTGCCTCAGGACTGGGATCATTTTCATCTAACAGTAATATCAAATCTCTGAGGGCTCGAAAGTCCTCCATAGTGTAATTTTTGATCTTTTCAGAAATTTGTTTATCTTGTAGGTATCTTTTGCGGTCACCGTTAAACATTAATTTATATGTAAGATTACATGCGAAAAGGTACAAATCTTTGATGGCTTCATATTTATCAATATCCATTGAGGGACAAAAACTGAGTCCCAGACATAGAACATCCAGTTCATCATTTGAAAACATATAGGGGGTAAGGGTAATGACTTCACGATTAGGTCTCATGTTGTCAAGGGAGGATTGGGTGCTAACTGAAAATTTCCAGCCGTGTTGATTTGGGAAACATGTGCATCCAGGGTGCTTTGTCTTGTAAAAGTTGAAGCTTGTGAGAGTGTGTGTGTAGAACTAGTGGTGTTGGAAAGAGAAGATAGAGATGTAGATGTATTTTCAGTGGTGTTTGTATTCAAAGGTGCATGAGTGGGACGATTAAGTGTCTCCGCAGTGGAGGAAATCGGTCCAATGAAGATTGGGATGGGTTTTGAGTGTTAAGTAGTTGGATAGCATGCAGGGCCATAGCTCCTAAGTATTTGCCTTGTGGTTGGCCACCTATACCTTGTGGCTGAAGGTTGTCGTGTATAGATTTGTGTAAAATCAGTGTTGTATCTACTGTTGGGGGACGTCTCTTGTGAGGTGTACGTGACCCCCCACCACCAAGATCCCGCTTACGTGCACCCGGATGGACATGTTGCATGCTTTGATTGCCCCTTCTCTGAGAAGAACCTGGAAAGGGGAATAAAGCAGAGTCAGATTCAGTATCTTCATCAGTAGTAGATTGTACATTGCTATTGTTTCTTGGCGTACGATAATTATTTCTGGGGTTTCTAGTCTGGGACACAGATTGCCATCGATAGGCATAGCCTTCCATGAAGGCAAGTCTATCTTTAGAAAGTTTATTTTGTTTTTTATAAATGATGTCTTTGGTGATTCTAGTAACGAAATCCGTGAGTTTTTATATTCTCATTCGTTGACTGCAGATGGAGGATATCCTGATCTAACACCAATAATTCTGATTGGTATTGGGTAACCAAAAGTTTCATCAGGTTGGTGCTACAGGTAGTCAGGACATTCTCCCATGCAGTTTTGAATTCCATGGTAGCATTTTGAAAGGTCGGGTATACCTGTACTCTTAATCCTAAAGGGCTAATATTCTCTCTGACATATTTACTAAGAAATTCAATATGCCAATAGAGATTGGATTTCTTTTTTAGCAGACGTTTCATTTTAGCCATAAATTGATTTATACCTATCTCTTGTTCGGTATCTACATTGCAATTAGTCTGTATTTCAGACATATAGCCCGTCCATGCACACTCTGCATCTTCTCAAACAAATTGAAGGTATGGTCCTGCCTCCTGATGCCCTGCTCGTGGCTATAGATGTCGAGGCTCTTTACTCGAGCATCCCTCACGAGCAGGGCATCAGGACAGCACAAACCTTCCTACGCGAACAAGACCATCACCGATGGGAATATTGTGAATTTATTCTTGATTTACTACAATTCATTTTAACCAGAAATTGTTTCACATTTAAGGAGTCCCACTACCTCCAGGTACAGGGCGTGGCCATGGGCACCTGTTGTGCCCCGGCCTACGCCAACTTGTACCTGGGGGGGTGGGAACGCACTATTTTCTCCGATGATGTTTTAACAATTTACACTGGCCAGATATTATGCTGGTTATGTTATATCGATGATATCTTTATGGTATGGACAGGATCCCTTAATTTGCTTACAGCGGTTATGGATGCCATTAACCAGAACCAATTCAATCTCAAATTTACATATTCGGCAGATTCTGTTAAAATTACTTTCCTAGACCTTACCATTTTCCAAGATACAACTGGATGTTTAGCATACACACTCTACAGAAAAGAGACTGCAGGAAACACATTGTTACATGCCAATAGTGCCCATCCAGTAAATTTAATTCGTAGTATCCCCTATGCGCAATATTTAAGACTTAGACGCAACTGTACACATACAGAGGAATTTAAGGCACAGGCTAATTGCCTCCGTGATCGCCTCAGAGCCCGAGGTTACAGTAAATCATTATTGCGCAAATCATACAACAAAGCCCTTAGACAATCGCGCAATTCCTTGATTTACAAAACTAAAGTCAAAAAGACCAATGAAACTGTCAATATATTACCAGATATTCCAAACAACATGTTGAGATGCGAGACATTCTCAACAAGCACTGGCCACTTCTCCGTGAGGACCCCATTCTTAAAAAATAAGTTGAATTGAATCCAACTATCACGTTTAGAAGATCAGGATCATTGCGAGACAAATTAACCTCAAGCCATTACACACAGAGAACAGCACAGTGTTTACGTAAACATGGAATTAGTCGCTGTGGGAAATGTGCCTATTGCTCGTGGATAAAACCTGGCACTAGGTTTAGACTCCCCAATGAAGATACAATTGTGCCACGCTTTTTTGCCGATTGTGAAACTAAGGGAGTTGTCTATCTTATGACATGTACCTGTGGTGCGTTTTATGTGGGCAAAACCATGCGCCATTTTCGTTCCTGCATCAAGGACCATGTATACTATTCATCAGGAGGTAAAATGATTAGCAGACATCTGTATCTTTACCATAGGTTCGACACATCAGTTGCCTCCTTCATTGCCCTCGCCGTGATCCCGAGAGATCCACGGGGTAGGGAATGGGACAAAATAATCCTAAGAAATGAAACGACCTGGATTGAGCGCTTAAATGCCACTCAATTGCCAGGTATTAATGAAGCACAGTCTTATAGACCCTTTCTTTAAGGTCCATTGCCTATAACATTTTAGGCAATGTTGGTGCCTATCTGTGGGTTTCACTTTACACCTTATGGTGAAGGATGGCCCATTATGATAGGGATCACCAGACAAGACCCTTTAGACAATACGATTCAAATGTTTGTTTTATTGTTCATTGCAGGTTACTGTTACACTGTAAGACATAATAGCCCCCTCCATGTTGTTGCATTATTAGCAATATATATCCCCAAAAATTATGTATTTTTAGATGACACTACAAAAATCTCCTTTGGAAAAATTATCTTCGAAAGGAAATTTAGCTGAAAGAACTAAATACCTATTTAATCATTATTGTTATTTACATTTCTTAATATATTTGTAAACAATTAATTGACTATATGTCTCTCCCTGTTCCGTTCTGTGGTATCTGCGGGCTGTTGTGGCTCCTGTCTGGTTACTGGGGCTTTGTGTGCACACAGTGTGGCCGCCCAGCATCACTCATTTCATCCTTGTGACGCTTGCAGTAGCCACCAGGGGGATCTCTCACTCCCCTCCTTGGCCTATCTGCACATCACCTCTTGCTCAGCCAATGTGGAGTTTGCGTGCTTACTGCGCAGGCGCGTCGACTCCATCTTGCGCATGCACAATGTGATACTCGGTCGGTCTTGATGACGTCATTCCGGCGTGCACCGGATGTCAGAATCCAGATGGGACGCGCATATAAAAGCACACGCCATGTGTGCTATGGTCCAGCGGCCCCCCTTCTATCATCATACAGAGCTGTGTGTTCGCCGCCAGTATGTTGGTCCCTCTTCCCTAACTTGGTAAGCGCATCTTTCATTTACTCTCTGGGGCTATACCGGGATGTATTCAGCCTTGTATGTTCCACTCATCACTGCATTACTTTCTCTCTCTGTTGCAGGCTGGTGTGCCTGACTATGGGAGGGATCCTTCAGTCCAGCGTTACCATTTAGCTGCTCACTACTGTGATTCCCTATGACAACTGCAATACCAATGCATGTTTAATAACGTTACCTTATATAACTGGTGCCAAAACATCAGACTACCAGTAAGTTTATTTACCAATAATTTTTAATACATTGTGCCTTATGGGTATTAAAGTAATTTACTTTACCTATATGCTAAATGTTATTTAAACTAGGTCACTTGCTATATCGCATGGATACAGACTGCTTCATATACTGACTAAACGGCGTCCACACTTCTCTTCTTGAAAGGCCCATTGCGCTGCCTTTAACTGGGGAATATCTGTCCATTTTCTTATGCCTTGTAACGATTGAGTAAGTTCTTTATTATTATTTTTTCTATTTGGAGGCAAGGATACAGTGAAACTGATGAGGTTGTGATCAGAGAGTGGAAAGGGGGTGTTGGTGAGGTTGCAGGGATTGCAGAGATGGGAGAATACAAGGTCAAGGGTATTACCATTGGAGTGGGTGGAAGTATGTGTCCATTGGGTTAGGTCAAAAGAAGAGGTTAAGTTGAGAAGTTTAGCTGCAGTTGGGCTGTTAACATTGACAGGAATGTTGAAGTCGCCAAGAATTATAGTGGGTATTTCAGAGGAGAGAAAGTAGGGTAGCCAGGCAGCAAAGTCATCAAGAAAGCGCGATACAGGTCCGGGAGGCCGATAAATTGCTGCAAACCTCAGAGAAATAGTGCATCTCAAAAGAAGGGAGGGATAGAGAGGGAGGGATAGGAAGGACTTGGAAGGTGCTTTGTGGGGATAGAAGGAATCCAACTCCACCTCCTTTCTGTCCATTAGGTCTGGGGGAGTGAGTCCAATGGAGGCCACCCTGGGATAGGGCAGCAGGAGAAGCCGAGTCCAAATTTTGAAGCCAGGTTTCAGTTATGGTGAGTATGTTAAAGCCATGAGAGATGAAGAGGTCATGTATAGATGTAAGCTTGTTACAGATTGAACGGGCATTCCAGAGGGCGCAAGAGATTGGTGGGCTGCTTTGAGGAAGCAGTGGTATAGAAATTAAGCAGACTGGATTGCGGTGGTTGCCAGAGGGGGTGGGGTATAAGGTATGTGGCTTGCAGTTGGAAAATGGCGGACCAGATTAGGTGAAATGTCACCCGAGACCAGGAGAAGGAGGAAAGTGAGGAAGGCAAGATGGGAGTGGGCTGTGCATAAGCGCACGTGTTTAGTGGTCCTGGTTTTTATGTCAGAATGTGGGTACAGCAAATACAGGAGATGATGGGTGGAGTAGTAGGGAGAGGGTAGGAGTGAGGGAGATATGTGCATGCTGCAGGGTAGAGAGGAGGGGTAGAGTAAGGATATTTTGAGGATAGAAGACACGGATGTTAGAAGGAAGAGAAGAAGGAACATGATAGAGAGTGGAAATCTAACGTAATATCAGGTGATGACTTGCTTGTAATCACAGAGTTGATCAAAGTTTGTGTTGTATCCTCTTCCAGCTTTAGTTATCCTGCTTTCGGTAAACTGCGTTGGTGAAACTGCGCATCACTCGTGACAGAGCCACTCAGGAAAGAGCCACCATGTCTGCGCCACTCCATAGCATCCTTTACATTTATAGGGAGACTGAGCAGGCATGCATTTCTCAATTGGTCATTATAGGGTCAGATATGAGGCACCTGAATATGGGAGAGGAGATGGGCAATACCAGACCAGACACAGGCTAGGGTCATAAAGCTAATTACCCCTCTTGATCACTCAAGCCAAATGGGATGGGGAATCAATCACCAGTAATGTTGCTATAGCATTCTGTTTCTTATATAGCCAACATTAAATATAGAAGTTTAAAGCTATGGCAGCAAACAACATTTACCAAAAAAGTTACAGCAATGTCAGTTCAGTAGAGATGTACAGATGGATAGAAGACGACATTTACCAAAAAAGTTACAGCAATGTCAGTTCAGTAGAGATGTACAGATGGATAGAAGACGACATTTACCAAAAAAGTTACAGCAATGTCAGTTCAGTAGAGATGTACAGATGGATAGAAGACGACATTTACCAAAAAAGTTACAGCAATGTCAGTTCAGTAGAGATGTACAGATGGATAGAAGACGACATTTACCAAAAAAGTTACAGCAATGTCAGTTCAGTAGAGATGTACAGATGGATAGAAGACGACATTTACCAAAAAAGTTACAGCAATGTCAGTTCAGTAGAGATGTACAGATGGATAGAAGACGACATTTACCAAAAAAGTTACAGCAATGTCAGTTCAGTAGAGATGTACAGATGGATAGAAGACGACATTTACCTGTAAGAGAGCAGAGAAGACATGATCAGAATTGATGACTGCGTTGGTGAAACTGCGCATCACTCGTGACAGAGCCACTCAGGAAAGAGCCACCATGTCTGCGCCACCCCATAGCATCCTTTACATTTATAGGGAGACTGAGCAGGCATGCATTTCTCAATTGGTCATTATAGGGTCAGATATGAGGCACCTGAATATGGGAGAGGAGATGGGCAATACATATATGTATGTATGTGTGTGTATATATATATATATATATATATATAATATATATATATATATATATTATATATATATCTATAATATATATATATATATATATATATATATGTATATGTGTATGTATGTATGTGTATATATATATATATATATATTTATATATATTTTTATGACATTCTAGCTAGACTTTTTTTCTTTGACATTGGTTGGTTAATCCATAGATTGACTGTGTCCAGGTGCTAATTGAATATCCCTTGTTCTCTTACAATAGACGACACCTTCTGCCCAGGGGCCATTGACATACTAGTAATGTCATCTCTGGTTATCAAAACCAGTGAGTCATCAGTTCCTCCATTGCCCCTGGGTTTCGCTAGACGGCACGGCACCTTCTCCCCAGGGGTCATTAACATACTAATGTCAGACCTAGTTAGAACTAGTGATTCATTAATCTTTGAGGCTGACTGGCAACAGGAGTTTTGACTTCAGAAAAGACCCAATCACGGAGCTAGCCCAAGGACCAATCAAAGAGTTAGCCCAGGGAGCCAATGAACATTGAGACTCGAGAAGGGGGCCATTTGGCATATAAGCAAGCTTAGAGCTAGATGCTCATGCGCTTGAATCCCATACCATCGGATGGAAGTGTAATGTATTTTGTGTATCTCTAACCTATTTCTATCTCTAAATCTATCTTCTCTCCTAGGACTTGTCTTGATGTTTTGATAACCAGAGATGACATTAGTATGTCAATGGCCCCTGGGCAGAAGGTGTTGTCTATTGTAAGAGAACAAGGGATATTCAATTAGCACCTGGGCACAGTCAATCTATGGATTAACGAACCAATGTCAAAGAAAAAAAGTCTACCTAGCATGTCATAAAAAAAAATATATATATATTGGAAGGCCGGGTACCGGCCTGAAGTTATGGGAGGAGCCCGGAGGGTATTTAAGCAGCCCAAAGGCCGCCGGTCTTTGTCGGTTTCCTGTGCGAGACATCTGTTACGTCAGACGTTTAGGACCGACTCGTTCGAGACAAGCGCTGTTGGTGCCGGTTCGTGAGCTCCGTTTTCGTCTATCCGTCTCCTTGTGTTGTTGCATTCCCGCTTTCCGGGTTCGTAAGTCGTGTTGTCCCTTCGTGTCGCACTCGTGTCACCGAGTCGCAGTTCCGTACAGAGAGTCTGGTTCGGCTGTCGCAGGTAGGGCTTCGGCTCCCATGTTTTACATTCCCATCTGCACTGCTTATCATGTCACTAAACTGTGGTCTGCGTAGCTCACGAACCACGCACCGCTTGTCTCGAAACACTAAACAGTTACACGCACGTTTTTGGTTGTACACGATCGGGAGCCACCTAGCGGCACGCACGTTCAGGGCCGCCCGCCATGACACTCCGACCGATGCCGCATCCGGCACTCAAGGGTTCCCCTTACGCGGTCGGATTACGCAGTCTTTGAATCGTTCAAACATGGCTCACGCACGGGTGCCGTTCGCACTCACACGCATCATTCATGTCCTGTCATATCGTTCATATCGGTATGCCAGCAAGCGTGCCGAATCGCTGTTTGCATTCCGAATCGCTGTTGGTATGCTAATTGTACGAATCACTTCGACCGTGTCGAAACATTTCATGTATTAGCATGGCAATCATTTCGTCATTTCAACATGGCTAACGTATCGGGCCATTCGGTCATGCTAAGTCATTTCGCATCGTTTAAACAGGGCGTTCATGCCATTATTTCGATCCTGGCCGCACTCAGATTCAAGTCATGTCGCACTCAGGCACGGATTTGTCTCGGGGTACCCAGGTTACGGCCGCATTACCATACATGTTTCAGAGATTGGCCCACCGCTCGTACAGATGCGGGCTCGAGTCTAGTCTTTGGCATGATTTTGGTCATTGGCCACGTATCGGTCTGAATCCGGTCGCATCCGGGATGCATCGATTCGCACTGGTTCGCCTAGCCGCTCGGCCTCCTTTCTATACATGCTCCAGAGATTAGATTCAGTTACAAGTTGCTCGGTTTGTGGAAATCTAGTCTTTTGTCATGGTTTCATTTCGGTCACTATACCTCCTAGGTGGGTCCGGTCGAATCCATAGATGCTCCGATCGGGGCAACCCAGACGCACGGCTGCCCGGCCTCATTTCGATACATGCGCCAAGGGCGGAATCGCATCACAGGTTGCGTTCACTCTTGATTCTTGCCCTTGTCATGGTATGTCATTTCTGTCTCACCTTACCACGCCCGGCATGAATGCAGTCACTTCCCCGCACTAATTCGTGTCGGCGTGCCCTAGGCCGGCCTCATTTCAATACATGCGCCAGAGACGGAATCGCATAAAAAAAAAAACTTTTGATTCTTGTCCTTGTCATGTTATATCATTTCTGTGTCACCTTACCACGCCCCGGCGTCAATTTAGTCACTTCCCTGTACGAATTTGCGCCGGCGTGCCCTAGGCCGGCCGCATTTCAGTACATGCTCAAAAAAAAAAAAAAAAAAAAGCTCAGTCACTAGACAGTGGCGTGATGATCAAGGTCGCTGTCATACGAGTGCTAGCGTTTCACATCATGCAGTAGCACTTTGAGTCGACCCGGTGGCATCCAGTATGCCACAGTTCGGCCCCAGCGTACCCAGGCAATTGGCCTCATTTCACGGTTGTCTCATTTCTGTACGTGCTCAAGAGTCCGGCCCACAGTCACCCCCATACGGTACATCCGGGCCTGGCCTCTGTCACGGGGAGTTCATTTCAGTCAAGGCAACATGTCATTTCATTTATTTGTGTTGTTGTCTGTCATTTAATTCCGCAGCTGTCACGCCAGTCGACTTAAATCACTATCGTCTGTTGTTAACGTCAACATTTGGGTACCGTCGCTCAAGACGGCAGCAGTTTCAGGCTCTTAAATAGGTACTTTCTCTCACACTCTCTCAGGTCAGTCGGATTCAGTAGGTCCACCTGCACCAGCTCGATCAGGGTTCCAGCAGGTAAAAAAAAAAAAATATATATATATATATATATATCTATATATATATATATATATATATATAATAAAAAAAAAAAAAAAAAAAACACACACGTTTTGCACGTCAGGTACGTATACCATAGGTTACACGTCCAAACTCATTTCTTGTCACCTCTTTATAGGCCCAGCCTGCAGACACGTGACCAGTCAACCAAGCAACGGGTCTTGGCAGCTGCCATGTCGTCAGTCGGCAGCGATGACCTCGCCACCCCGCTATCTCCAGTGTCAGCCTCCGAGGCTGGCAGTGCCCAGTCCCTCAGGGCGTGGACAATTCCCAGGCTGTCCGCCGAGTTGAGGCGCAGAGGGGTACCCTTCTCATCCACGGCCAGGAAGGCGGAGCTATTCAGGCTCCTCTTCCCACCACCGGCCGCAGCAGGTTCCAGCAGCCAGCAGGCATCCCTGGAATCCATTTCAACCGCCGTCGCTCAGCTACACGCCCTCGTATCTTCCCTGTCTTCCTCGATCATTGAGGTCCAGGACAGGGTGACACGCCTGGAGACCAGCCCGGCCGCCACGGTTCCGGACCCTGCCGTGGTCCCAGCCATCAGTGCACCGGCCGCAGGTGGCGAGTTGGCCACAACTACCGTTCATCCTTCCCACCTGGTGCCACCCAGCGTAAGGAAGGACATTTTAGAGGGCAGAGACGTTAACCTGGCCTCACTCAGGATCTCGGTCCATGACTTGGCCAAAAACAAGGCCTACACCTGGGGGGACGTCTCGGTGGTTTTGAAGGCTAAGGATCCGAGGCTCAACAGAAAGCTCACGGTGCCTGAGTTCACGCTCGCTTTCGGTATGTTCAGGGACGTGCTGTGCTCAGCCTCCCCTGGCAGGCAAGAGGAACTGGACCTCTACCTCCATCTAATCGTAGACCTGGGCCACAAACACGGTGGTTCAGTGTTCTACGATTATCTGCACCCTATGCCAGAGGGTGCACCCCAGGGTCCTGTGTGAGGTCAAACAGAAGAAACCTGACTAAGCCGGGTCAATGTCCGTTGGCTTGGTGTCTACCTGACCTCACACCCCACTCCCTCACTCGCCAGCTACCTTATCCGAGGTTTCACCGATGGGTTTCATACCGGGCTCATCACCCTGCCCCACACAACCCATGAATGTCGGAACTTGCGGTCAGCAGCTACGGATGAGCCAGCTATCGACGTCCTTCTCCGCACGGAATTGGATCGGGACTTCATGACAAGCCCGTTCAGTCAGTCCCCCTTTGGTATCTGGAGGGTCAGCCCTATCAGGCTGTACAAAAAAAAAAAAAAAAATATGTCTGGTGCACGATCTGTCAGCGCCTCATTCTTCCGTCGTCCCCAGTCTCAACTCGCTCATTCCCTCTGAGGAGTTCTCACTGAAGTACGCTTCGGTTAATGTGGCTATCCAGGCCATACTCAGGGCTGGGATGGGGACTTGGCTCTCGAAGGCGGACATATCTGACGCCTCAAGCTGCTGCCATACATCCCTCCTGGTGGTGCTGGCACGGCATCAAGTGGAGGGAGCGGTATTATTTCGCAACCAAGTTGACCTTCGGGTCTAAGAGTAGTCCTTGGTCGTTCGATAAAGTTCGCAGAGACCCTGGCGTGGATCCTTCTCCACGAGGCCCAGTGCCATGAGGTCATCCATTATTTGGACGACTTCCTTCTGATAGAACCACCCGGGGCTCCCCCAGGGGACCTGGGAAAGTGGAGGACTGTTTTCAACGATCTGAACGTCCCCATAGCGGAACACAGGGTTAACGGCCCGGCGCACAAGATCACGTTCTTGGGCGTCGACCTTGACACTCTAGCCATGCAGGCCAGCCTTCCCGCAGACA
>CM053035.1:59825096-59867259 GCA_028564925.1 Lithobates sylvaticus
ACTATGTCAGGAACCGCAAGGCCGCCCTGATTTTTATTTTGTTTTAACGTGTTCAGTGTTATCCGATGTTTCTTACTATTCCAAATAAAATTTATAATTATAGATTTTAATTTTCTGAGGTATGTCGGCGAAAGTGGTATGGGCAACATCTGAAATTTGTAAGTAATTACCGGTAGTACCATCATTTTAACTGTATTTATGCGCCCCATCCAAGATAGGGGTCTATTAGTGTATTCTTTGCATTTCTTTTTTACTTCATCGAGAAGCGGGAGATAGTTGATATTATACATTTCTTTAATCGATTTAGCTAAATTTATTCCTAAGTACTTGATCTGCTTCCTCCACGGAAAGTCAAAGCTCTCCCGTAGAGAAAGTTGATCATGCTTACTTATGTTAACATTCAGGATAAAGGATTTTGTGCGATTAACTTTAAAATTTGAAATTTCCCCATAGTGCTTCAGATCAGATAATAAGTGCGGCATGGACGTCCGCGGGTTGCCTATGAAAAACAAGATATCGTCCGCAAAGGCCGCTAATTTATGGGTATCCCCTCCCGCCTCGATCCCTCCAATTTCTGGGTTGGCTCTAATTGTAGCCAACAGAGGCTCCATGGTCAAAACAAAAAGGAGGGGGGACAGCGGACAGCCCTGTCTTGTCCCATTCCTCATCTCAAACAGGGGTGATGAAAATCCATTGATCTTTACTGTTGCTTTCGGGTGGTCATATAGCACCTTGATGCATTAATTATCTTGGGACCAAAGCCCATGTGCTCAAGAGTATCCATCATGAACCCCCAGTCTACCCTGTCAAAGGCCTTTTCGGCATCTATTGACAGGAGTAGACCGGGGGTCCCGACCTCCCGTATCCTCTGGAGGAGCAGCAGCGCCCGCACCCCATTGTCCCTACCCTCTCTGCCCGCCACAAACCCAACTTGGTCCGGATGGATCAGTGTGCCCAAGTGGACCTTAATTCTTTCTGCCAATATTTTCGCATAGATTTTCGTGTCCGCGTTTAAGAGTGAAATTGGCCTATTGATCCATCCTTTCCTTCCTTCAAAATTACTGTGATATTGGCGGTCAGGGATTCCTCGCTCATTCTATACTCCGCCCCCAGACCATTTAGGTAGTTGCGGAGTCTTGGGATCAATATCTCTTGAAATGTTTTATAGTAGAGCGCCGTGAAGCCGTCCGGCCCTGGGCTCTTCCCCGCCGGGGTGCTCTTCAGTGCCCTCCTTACTTCCTCTATAGTAAATGGTTCCTCCAGTGCGCTCTTATTATCTATAGTTAAGTCCTGCCTTAGTTAGATAATTTTTATCTTTCCCTGTTATAATCTCCCTTCTGTGCAACCGTATATAGATCCTCATAATATTCTTTAAAGGAGTCCGCTATATCCCTTGATGCATATTTAGTCTCTCCAGTCTTATTTTGTATTTTTTCTACATAGTTAATCGTTTTTTTTTTTTTTGTAGTATTTTAACCAAATGTTTGCTGGGTTTGTTGCCCCACATATATCTTTCCTTTGCTATTCTATTATAAAATTGTTGTGTTTCTTGCTCCATCAGATCTTTTACTTGTTCTCTTATTGCGACTATTTTTAGGTATAGCTTTCTATCTTCCTCAGGGGCCGCTTTGTGTTCCTGTTCAACCTGGTTTAGTTCCGCTACCAGCTCTTTCAGTTTCTTTGTTTTTTCTTTTTTTATCCATGTTCCCTTTGCGATTAGGATCCCTCTTATAAATGCCTTATGGGCATCCCAAAGAGAAGATCCACTAACTTCTCCGTTGTCATTCCCTTTGAAGAAGTGCTCTAACTCATCTTTTACATATTCTACCACCTCTTTATTTCGTAGTAGCGCTTCATTTAGTCTCCAGCTTGGGGATGCGATCCCGGTTTCCGAGGCACCTAAGGTCATTGAAACAGGAGCATGGTCAGACAATGACATTATCTCAATTTTAGTACTAACTATTCTATCCAGAAGTCCATGATCTATCAAGGCGTAGTCAAGGCGAGAATACGTCCCGTGCACGGGGGAGAAAAAAGAATAATCTCTTATTTTAGGATGTTGAATCCTCCAAACATCAACCAGCTGATTTAAAAAAAGTTTTTGCTTAGTCAATTTTAATTGTTTCCTATCCGTCCCCCTTGCACCGGACGTAGAATCTAGCCCAGGGTCCAAGCAGAAGTTTAGATCTCCCATCAGGATTGCGTACCCCTCCCTAAAGTCCCTTAATTTATTGAGAATCTCGCTTAGGTATTTCGTAGGATTGGTATTTGGGGCATATATATTGGCCAAAGTATATTTTACACCCCCTATGATTCCTTTTAAAAAGAGGTACCTTCCCTGTGGATCGACCAATCGATCCTCCAGGCAAAAAGAGATGCCTTTAGAAAAGCCTATCGCCACCCCCCTTGCTCTACTGGTAATTGCGTCTCCGTAATACCACACTGGGAACGCTTTGGTAGAGAGCTTCGTATTCGACTCATGTGAGAGGTGGGTCTCCTGTAGGAAAACCACCCCCGCCCCATAGTTTTTTAGTTCTTTTGAGACTTTATGTCTTTTTTTGAGAGTGAGTCCTTTTACGTTGTATGTTATAAATTTAATATCTGTCCTCATATTCAGATGCTCTATTCTCTGGACCTGTTAGTTTCGGATACATAGCGATGAGACTACCCACCCTCCATCCCCATCCCCCCCTCTTTAAACCCCTTACCCCCCTTCCCCTCCCCCCCCTCCCCTCCCATATTCCCCTCCCCACTCCTAATCCCTCCCTCCCTGACCCTTATTCGGGTCTCAGAGTCGAAGGGGGTCATAATCAAATATGGCCCTCCTCGAATCTCCTAATTTGTCAGGTGAGGTGGGGCTCAGTCCCCTAGGTCACTCTCTCCCGAACTCCCCAATGCCTTGGGGTGTACGGGGTAAGCGGGCATATCTAATGGGGCACTACCGAGAGGCCCATCCTTCTTTCCCCTCTCCCTATCTCTCCTCTCCCTTCCCCTCTCCATCTCTCATTTCCTTTATTTTTCTTCTTTCCCTTTTTTTTTTATTTTTTTTTTTTATTATATTTTTTCTTTTTCCTTTTCCCCTCCCTCTCTCCTCCCTTTTTTTTTTTTTTGGTTTCTTGACACATTTTCTCCCAACTTCCCTCCCTCCCCTCCCCCCACTCCCCGCCCCCCTCCATTCACTCCTCCTCTCTTCTACACATCAACCTCCCTAGCTAGGGAACCCATCCTGGTAACTCAGGGACCTGTAAATCTAATTTCTCACAGAAACTGGTTAAATCTTCGGGGTATCTTAGTCTTGCTGATCTCCCCTCTTTTGTGCCTATCAGCTGGGAAGCTGGCAAGCTGGGAACCCCCAACTGTATTTAACATTTGCAGTCGGCATCGCTTCCAGTAGGGGTTTTTGTAACCTTCTTCTTTCCAGTGTCTGTGGTGCCAGGTCTGAATATATCTGTATCCCTGCTTCTTTAAATTTCAGAGGTGCTTTTCCATATAGGTTCACCCAGATCTCTGCTTTCTCATCGTAGTGCCGAAATCTAATAATGATATCGCGTGGTCTACCGGTATCCGTAGTGTTTATTTTTCCTACACGGTGCACCCTTTCAATTCCAGGAAATGGTTCCTCACTATTTCTCCAGAATGGGTTAAGAATGGTTTTGATGATCTCCCTGAGGTCCTCTCCTCTTTGTTCGGGTACCGCACGCACCCTAAGGTTTTGTCTGCGGTTCCTGTTCTCCTGGTCCTCCATTTTTTATTGAGTTTCCCTTAGGGTTAATTGAATTGTTCTGATCTTCTCCTCTATCTTATTAATATCTTAATCTTGTTTTTCTGCTCTCTCCTCCACTGCCTCCACTCTGGTGAGTAGTGAACCCATATCCTCTCTCAGTAGTTTAATTTCCCCTTTTATAGTGTTTTCCATTTTTAATAGCACCTCTGCCATTTCTCCTGTCGTGGGTAATTGGGAAATTGCCGCTTGTTCTTCTGCTCCGCTGGTCACTGTTTCACTACCCATTGAGCGGTCAGCTGTGGATGGTTCATCTTTCTCCCCCGTTTTCTTCTCCTTCCCCTTCCTTCTTTCCATATTGGGAATTTGTGGGTGTTCTGCACTATTTGAGTGGGGGCTTATTCCTGTCCTGCCAGGTATTGTTTTATAGTGCTCGTTGAACTTTTAGGAGACTTCGGTAACCCTTTTTTAGAAATTTTACTCATGTTACACTTACGAGGCCCTCTGATTCTTTTCCCCAGTTTGCTACTATCACTCAATACTTTGGGGGAGAGGGGTTATAGCGAAGGGGGGAGATCCCTCCAGCAATCCTGCCCCCCTTCCTCTGCCCAATAGGTTTGTATTCCTTCTCTTTGAGCGTCTTCCTTCTATTGTTTATGTAGCAGGTTGTTCGATACCCAGTAGGTTTGTATTCCTTCTCTTTGAGTGTCTTCCTTCTATTGTTTACGTAGCAGGTTGTTCTATATATTTGGTGGAAGGTGGCGCTACCAGTCCAGCTTGGGGGGTCAGGTAGATGGGCG
The DNA here is from genome assembly GCA_028564925.1 of Lithobates sylvaticus. Classification (NCBI taxonomy): domain Eukaryota; kingdom Metazoa; phylum Chordata; class Amphibia; order Anura; family Ranidae; genus Lithobates; species Lithobates sylvaticus. Next base: position 59,829,618 of record CM053035.1, read on the forward strand.
TTGCAGCATACTAAATGACATGAATGATGAGAGGCAAGGGAGGATTTTGCAATGCTATATGCCATATAGCATTGCAAAATCCTTCCTTGCCTCATCATTCATGTCATTTATTATGCAGTTGCAAATCAATGCTGCATTTTAGTGCTCATCAGTGCCTGCCCATAAGTGCTGCCTATCAGTGCCCATAAGTGCCAGCCACCTATCAGTGCCCATAAATGCCTATCAGTGCCATCTATCAGTGCCCATAAATGCCTATCAGTGCCCATAAATGCCTATCAGTGCTCATCAGTCAGTGCCCAAAAGTGCTGCCTATCCATGCCATCTCTCAGTGCCCATAAGTGCTGCCTATCAGTGCCCATAAGTGCCAGCCACCTATCAGTGCCCATAAATGCCTATCAGTGCCATCTATCAGTGCCCATAAATGCCTATCAGTGCCCATAAATGCCTATCAGTGCTCATCAGTCAGTGCCCAAAAGTGCTGCCTATCCATGCCATCTCTCAGTGCCCATAAGTGCTGCCTATCAGTGCCCATAAGTGCCAGCTATCAGTGCCAGCCACCTATCAGTGCCCAAAAGTGGTATCGGGACAACCCTAGTAAATATATATCAAACAAGAGAGACTCTGATAGGTATACTCTCTTAATGATTAGGGAGGTCCTGTTTATTGGGTATACCCCCTACCCCAGGCTTTATAGAGAGAGGAAAAACAAAACACTATAAGGGGTCTTTGGGGCAATCCGTGTAGGTAAAAGTAGATTATACGTCTTTTCCCTATGTTGGAGCGACACAATACAGGTAGAAACAAGAGGCTGTTTTGAAGAATTATTTAATATACTCTTTTCGACCTGTTTCTTGGGGATCCTATATCCAATGTATAATGGCCATATGTCCTCTTCCAATCTTCACCCCATATACCAAGTGCAGGGGGAGATCAAAAATCCCGACCCATGCCACTGCCCAATTGACTGAATATTTCATATAGAAGGATGTGGCGTAATGTAGACCAGTTCCCGTCTTCCCCCACTTTTTAGGGAGCAGGAGGTCGTGTATAGATAGAGGGGAGAGGGGAAGCAAATAACGGAGAAGGAGAGGGCAAAGGGAAAAAAAAAAAAGAAAAAAAAAAGCGACAAAACAGTCCAATAATACTTTCCGTTTAGACAGCCCTATTTTATCTGCCCCATTATTATGAGGAAACCATACGACTGAGAGGGGGGGAGAGAGAGGTCCTGAGAGGGGGTCTCGAGACGGACCACAATTTCCAATACCTCAGTGCTCTTATCCTCTTATCTGTAGATACCCACCATGGTTTCCGGCTCCTATCAGATTGTTTACACCAACTTCAAAACCATAATCCTTAATCAGAAGTATATCTCCAATATTCACAGTAGCTCATCCAGTCTGTACTCTGTTTATAACTAATGTGAAATGAGAGAAAGAGGCATCTCTGCCCTATGCCACCCTCAAGTTTACTCTGTATTTTTTGGAGAGGAAAGAGCACGGATCCAGAGGATATTGTATCAATTCAGCTAGGCATTATATTGGCGCTGGCAGTTGAGTGTAGAGAGAAGCAATAGACGCCAATCCTATGCCCATTAAGGCTTACTATAAAGCATAAGTTAGTCCAGCTGAACTGTAGGAATGCCAGGTATGGAAATTACAACATCATCCTTCTTCTCCCCTTCTCCCCCCCCCCCCCCCCCTTACCTCCTCCGACGCTCCTGTTGCTGGCGCTTGTATCGTGGCTTTTGGTGTGTATACTCACGCGGCGCCTATGGAGTAGATAGCTCTGGGGAGAGAGATCTTGGGGATCCTGGAGGGTCCGCAATGGTGTGGGGTGGCTGGCGGAGACGAGCTACTTAGGTTCCGGCTATCCATAGAGCGGCATACCGGTCTAGCATCCCGCTGGTGTGTCCGTCTGCTTGCAGGCGTTCCCTCGCTCCATGGGACGCCGGCGTTCGTCCTCCTCTCGGCCTGCACCTCACTTGATAGCCCGCCGAGACTGGCCCCTCCCTCCGTGCTGCTCGTTACGTCAGCACGTTCTGCCCTCCCATCTGTGCTAGCTTGGTGGTGTACTGAATAAAAGTTTTAAAGTGGTTTTACACTATTGGAGTATTTCTTTTTATTCACATATGGAGAGATCCAATTACACAATTATTGTTTGGGAGTGACCACTTATCCCCTGTGGTGGGATTCTAAGCGCAGTAGCCTGTCACGAGAGTGCGGGCAGTATATCTGGTGAGTGCGTTTCTTTTGGGAGAGGAAGCACGAATCACTGTGGTGTGGTGGAAGAACTAAAGAAGAATATATATATATATATATTTTTTACAAGCTGTGTGAAATATTACACAAACTTTTATGTTGTTTAATATCACTGTTTGTTTTGTGGCGACTGGCATCATACTGGTTGCTGCATCATTGAGTGCACTCACTATTTACCATATTCTTTTTCTTACACACACTGGTTTTGTGAAATTTGTTGTATTTTTATTTCATTTTTCACTGAGCACTAGGGGGTGAAATTATTTAGTTGATTAATTTATATTCACGTATTATTTTGTGATATATATTTAGCGCCACTATTTATTCGGAATCTTTATCTATACATAAGATTTTAGTATAAATTCATTTGCATGCAGGTATCCTGCCTGCTAATATAAGGGGTCAGCAAAGCCAACAAACGGTGAAAAACGGGGTCCGTCATCCGGAGAAAATTCCTGAAATCATCAGTGTTATTCTCCTGGATCTCCCGCAGTAAAGGCATGTGAGAGAATTGGTCATGCTGGAGAAACCAATTCTTGGCCCATGAACTCCTCCTCGTCCTGCTCATGGACTGGGCTTGTGTCAAAGCAAGAAGCCCAACATCAAGCCCCCGCACAGCACGAACTCTACGACGAGGACGTACCCACAACATGGCTTCAAAGCGGCCGGCTGGTCAGAATGACCTAAACTCAAAGCACTGAAAAACAGCAAGGCCTGAAGGTCCTGAAACTATAAATAGCACGCACTGACAAACAAATGCAAAATGACTACACGCACTGAAAACCATATATGAACCCACAAGCACAAACTGAAGAGCAGCAACAATCTGAAAAGCACGAGGCTGAACAGCGCAAATTGTCTCTCACCAAACTTCTACTAACACAAGATAAACACGAGATTAGCAGAAGGAGCCCAAAGGGTGGCGCACTGGCTATTGAACTTCCCTTTTATAGTCCCGTTGTACGTGTTGTACGTCACTGCGTTATTGGCGGTCGGAATTTGGTGTGACCGTGTGTATGCAAGACGAGCCTGAGCGGAATTCCGTTGGAAAAGCCTTGGATGGTTTTCCGATTGTGTGTACGTGGCATAAGAGTAGTTCACCCATTGTTGTTTGAGCTAATTAACCTTGCTATTGTAAGAAGGAGTTCTGTGTCAATATTTATGATAACGTATATTGTATAGTGGGTGAGCTAGGAGACGTGAAGTCTACCCTAAAAGGTCATATCTCTGAGTCACCTAGTCTGGGTAAATGATTTAGTAAACTAGCTCATGTTAATTAGGTTTCTGGTTACACGTGTATTATTAGAGTAATATGAGCAGAAGGGGGGAACCTCCTCTTTAACTGTATATAAGACTGTATTCTGGTTCTAATAAACTGTCTGATGTTTTACCCTACACTGAGCTACTCATCTTGAGTACGGGGGTCCTTCACAACATGCTACAAATAAAAATTCTACAAATGCCTTGCTACAAATGACATGCTACGAATGAAATGCTACGAATGACATGCTACGAATGAAAATGCTACGAATGACATGCTACGAATGAAATGCTACAAATGAAATGCTACGAATGAAAATGCTACGAATTAAATGCTACGAATGACATGCTACGAACGAAATGCTATGATTGACATGCTACGAATGAAAAATGCTACGAATTACATGCTACGAATGAAATGCTACGAATGACATGCTACGAATGAAAAAATGCTACGAATTACATGCTATGAATGCCATGCTATAAATGACATGCTATGACTGAAAATGCTACGAATGAAATGCTATGACAGAAATGCTACGACCGAAAAGCTGCGACAGGAATGCTACCCTCGAATGCTATGACAGAAATGTTGCGAATGATGACTGATGCTGGCAGATTGAAAAATCCATCAAGAGCACCGAGCAGATCTAGAATTAACGTCTGTCATACAGTAGTGTACTCAAAGCACTGCTGCTAATGGTATGACGGAAATGCTACGAACGAAACCCTACGAACAAAAAAACGACGACAGGAAAAAAAACATGCTGGACATAACCAATGTGATAGAAAATGCTGTGACAGGAACACTGTGATGAACCCACTGTACCAGAACCGCTATGACAGGACCGCAGACCACGCAGACAAGAACTGCTTTGACCGAACTGCTTTTGACTGCGACTGGAACCCACTCGTGACAGCACCAGTTATGACGGAACATGCAGTGACAGGAACACTGAGACTGAACGCCTAATGACAGCTCCTGCTGCCAGCACCTGAACGACAGTACCCGCTGTGACTGTGACACGCTATGACAGCCCCCTCTCAGACAGAATGCACTGGACAGGAACGATATGACTGGACACCTTAAGACCAAGACTGTGAGGCTGGACGTGCTGACTGACCACGCTAGGACGCACCCGCTAGACTGAACCCGCTAGACTGGAACGTGATGACTGAATATGTGTGACAGCACCCGTTGTGACAGTGACACACTATGACAGCCCTGCTATGACAGAATACGCTAGGAAGCTTTGACTGATTGGCGGATTAGTACCGATCTGTACTGCGCAGGCACAGCAAAATTTTCGGAAATTGCCTAACCTAAACAGATGCGAGTTAAGTGTACACCGTGCACGCGCAGTCGGTGTACGAGACGATGCCGCACACTCCCAATGCTTGCGCTACTCTGCAAGGGGAGTCTAACTAAGGAGCGGGTCTATTATTACTGTAAGCAAGGGGCAAAAAAAATGTGGCCCTTGTTTACATTATTAATAATGACAAATCTGCCAGTTACAGTAACAAATGTCGCCCTTGGTTACAGGCTCGCCTTGCAGAGTAGCGCGAGCATCGGGAGCGTGCGGCATCGTCTGTCGTACACCGACTGCGCGTGCGCGGTGTACACTTCACTCGCATCTGTTTAGGTTTGGCAATTTCCGGAAGATGCCTAGTCCTTCGTACTGCGCAAGCACTGCGCCTGCGCAGTACAGAGAGGAACTAATCTGCCAGGGGAACCATCTCGGCAAGACACCGTCTCTCACCTTCTGCCAATTTGAGTAGTGGCAGTATTCTACACAGCTGATCTGTAGAGGAGGCATCAGCAAGGGGATAAAGTACAGATGTGAGTGTCAGAATTGCTCTGTTTCACCTTCTGAGATTTGAATAGAAAAGGGAATGATCCTTTTTTCCTGCATAGGTTGTATTCGTATATCACAATTATACCCAGGAATGGAAAATCAAACAATCATTATACAGAACAATGATTACACTCTAATCACACACTTCTGTCTTTGTCTGAATGTCATTAGCCAGATCAAGCAAAGATCACATCCTGCCTATGAGCCTCTATTGATCGAGATCATCATCACAGATTATTCCTATCATCTTGTATAGTCAAATCATACTGATAAAGAAAAACAATCTCGAAATATAGATGCACATTGTTTCCTCTACTACTGCTTTGTGATTTGTTCTTGTAATCAAAGACACTGTTGGAAAGATACAAGACCATGCAGGAGATAGAAAATTAGGAAACTGCTGGCGTGACCAGGGAGAAAGGACGCCCCGCCCCCCTCACCCCGACATGAGCACCTGGGAAAGCAGACAGCCCCGGTGTCCTGACGGATAGTGTCCCCCATACTGTCCGCTGTGTACTGCGCAGTACGGATGCCAAACACATTCCAAAAATAGCCGAAGATGAACAGCGCCTGTGCCGTGAATCCAGGTTCAAGCCCCACCATCCAAGTGGACATAGAGTTAGAATAAAAAAGAGCCGAGCCAGCAAAGCCGTGCCCGAAGAAGCGTGGCGAGCGAAGCGAGTCCGCGAGGGGCCCTCTAACTTTGTGCAGCCCTATGTCCACTTGGATGGTGGGGCTTGCACCTAGACTCACAGCGCAGGCGCCATTAATCTTCGGAGATTTTCTGAACCTCCTTGTGCTCCGTACTGCACAAGCACTGTGCCTGCACAGTACTGGGGAGACACTATTTGATAGGCGGACACATTTTGACAGAACACCGGATAGAGCATGTAACCGGGAGAAGTGGGTGGCCGGTCATCCCCCCGGCGTGAGCCCCCCCTGCCAGATCTGCACAGGGAAAGAGGAGCCAGCAGGCACCCTATCACACCCCCCCGTGAAAACACTGGGAGAAGCAAGCGGGCTGTCACCCCCCCCCCCCGGCGTGATCACCGGGAGAAGCAGGCGGATGGCCCCCCTCATGCTGGATCTGCACAAAGAGAGAGGAGCTGGTGGGCGGCTGATCACCCCCACTGCAGTGTGAAACACCTGGAGAAGCGGGTGGGCGGCCCCCTCATGATGTCGGATATACCCTTGGTGATAAGAAGGTGGGTGGGTGGTCTCCTCGGTGGTGCACCGAGAGAGGAACCGCCACCACTGTTGCAGCCGACCGTTGCTCAGCAAGGACCCGGAACTGATGCGTGTCGGCGTAACCCTGAAGTGAGCCAACGAAGCAACTGATGGAGGAGGGATATATAGCCCTCAGACTCCTCCTTCAAATTCAGTCCAGCCTTCTAACATATAGGTAAATAAATAAAAACATCTAAAGTAAACCCTTGCCTCCCCCTATTTAAACATTATAATGGATATTGCACATATGGGATTAGATGCTCCTATGGTATTTCAACCGTTTAATAGAATTTACTATGGGTACTTATATAGCCACTTTTACAAAGTAACTAGCTATTAATATCCCACCTCACTAGTATTTGTGTAGGGATTATATATCAAGCTATATCTGGTTTCCTACCCCCTGATAGGAGCTACCTACTAGTTAATTACAAATTTCTTAATGTCAGTATTCTTAAATCCATAGACCATCGGTATCACGCAATCCCCTCATAACTAACGCGGTCCGACACCTCCACTGACCAACCCTGATAGATCTGACTTCCAACAAGAGGTTGCTGTAGGCGGTTTTACAATGACGATGTTAGATGAGCACGTGCATTTAATGTTATTCTGCTATGACTTATTTTATTATTGTGAAAATTTTAAATTTAAAACTGATTAATTTGTTCTATGTTACCTAGATGAAACTATAGATGCAAGCGGTGCCTTGAAGAAGCAGGAATCTACGAAACATGTCGGCTCCTCTGCATATCCAAGCATCTTGTTTCTTGTATTACGTAACTCTCTCTACCCTTCTCTTTTTATCTACTACTAGGGATTTGGAGATATCTGTCTGTTCATGGAAATAGTCCAACAACACACCTATATATTTAGTAATGGTGGCGATCTGCGATTTTTATCGTGACTGTGACATTGCGGCGGACATATCGGACACTTTTTTGACACTATTTTGGGACCATTCACATTTATACAGCAATCAGTGCTATAAAAAATGCACTGATTGCTGTATAAATGTCACTGGTTAACACTAGGGGGCGATCAAGGGGTTAACTGTGTTACCTAGGGAGTGAATCTAACTGTAGGGAAGGGGACTCACAAGGGGAGGAGACCGATCGGTGTTCCTCTGTACTGGGAACACACGATCAGTCTCCTCTCCCCTGACAGGATGTGGATCTGTGTGTTTACACACACAGAACCACGTCCCTGCTCTGTATTACCGGCAATCGCGGGTGCCCGGTGGACATCGTGGCCATCAGGCACGCACATCGGCTCCCGAGTGACACAGTGGACAGGCGCCCCCTAGACGGCTGGGAAGCCGAGGTCGTCATTAGTGATGGGCCCGGTGTTCGATTCGAACCCATGTTCGAATCGAACATCGGGCGTTCGCCCGTTCGGCGAGCCCAGAACTATTTGGGCCGCTCGCATCAAATTTGTGTGATACGAGCGGCCGCAATGCATTGCGCCAGTCGCAGTGCAATGCTGGCTGATGATTGGCCAAGCATGCAGGATGCCTGTAGCCAATTATAGCTCAGGGGCTTTAGTACACGCCCCACGATATAAGAGGCCGCCGCGGTGGCGGCCTCGCATATTGTGTTTCAGTGTCAGCGTGCTGCTGACTGCTGACAATATGTGCTTTATTTCTGGGGATTTGTGTGTGCGTGCTGTTAGTACAGCATTGCAGTATCACATCTGGGGGGTGTCTATAGGTTGCCTGTGAAGGGGGGCAGGTTTCCTGTGCTTAGAACTGTCCCTGCAAAAAGTGTCATTTTTGCAGGAAAAAAGCTATTTAAAAGCACTCGCGGCTAATGAATTGATGGCTCCCGTAACACAGAGAACTGTCATTCATTGATAAAAAACAAAAAAAAAAAGCGTGGGGGTCCCCCCAAATTCAATAACCAGACCCTTGAGGTCTGGGATGGATTTTAAGGGGAACCCTAGCCAAAAAAAATGGTGTGGGGTCCCCCTCAAAATCCATACCAGACCCTTATCCGAGCACGCAACCTGGAAGGCCGCAGAAAAAGAGGGGAGGACGAGAGTGGCCCCCCCTCCCGCCTGAACCGTACCAAGCCACATGCCCTCAACATTGGGAGGATGCTTTGGGGGGTCTGAGACCCCCAAAGCACCTTGTCCCCATGTTGATGAGGACAAGGGCCTCTTCCCCACAACCCTGGCCAGTGGTTGTGGGGGTCTGCGGGCGGGGGGCTTATCGGAATCTGGAAGCCCCCTTTAACAAGGGGACCCCCAGATCCCGCCCCCCCCCCCCCTGGGTGAAATGGTAAGGGGGTACAAAAGTACCCCTACCATTTCACCAAAAAAGTGTCAAAAATTGTAAAAATGACAGGAGACGGTCTTTGACAATTCCTTTATTAAAATCTTCTTTATTATTTCTTCATCCTTTGGTTTCTTCATCTTCTCCTTCCGTCATCTTCTTCCATTTTCTTCTTCCTCTGATCCGCTTCTTCTTGCGCTGGTCTTCTCGTCCTTCTCGTCCGGCATCTTCTTCCATGGCGTCGGCGTCGGTGTCTCTTCTTGGGCCACTCCTCGCAATGGGAGGCTCCCGCTGTGTGAGGCTTCGCTGCGTCTGACAGGTCCTTTATAATGGAGGGCACCTGGTGACCCCGCCCCCTCTGATGCACGGGGACGTCATGGGGAATTCCCTATGGCTTTCCCCATGATGTCAGAGGGGGGCGGGGTCACCAGGTGCTCTCCGTTATAAAATACCTGTCAGACGGAGCGAAGCCTCACACAGCGGGAGCCTCCCATTGCGAGGAGCGGCCCGACAGAAGAACAGATGCCGACGCCATGGAAGAAGATGCCGGACGAGAAGGACGAGAAGACCAGTGCAAGAAGAAGTGGATCGGAGGAAGAAGAAAATGGAAGAGGATGGAAGAAGATGACGGAAGGAGAAGATGAAGAAACCAAAGGATGAAGAAAGAAGAAAGAAGATTTTAATAAAGGAATTGTCAAAGACCGTCTCCTGTCATTTTTACAATTTTTTACACTTTTTTGGTGAAATGGTAGGGGTACTTTTGTACCACCTTACCATTTCACACAGGGGGGGGGGCGGGATCTGGGGGTCCCCTTGTTAACCACTTCAGCCCCGGACCAATTGGCAGCCAAAGGACCAGGCCCCTTTTTGCGATTCGGCACTGCGTCGCTTTAACTGACAATTGCACGGTCGTGCGACGTGGCTCCAAAACAAAATTGGCGTCCTTTTTTTCCCACAAATAGAGCTTTCTTTTGGTGGTATTTGATCGCCCCTGCGGTTTTTATTTTTTGCGCTATAAACAAAAATAGAGCGACAATTTTGAAAACAATGCAATATTTTTTGCTTTTTGCTATAATAAATATCCCCAAAAAATATATAAAAAAAAATTTGTTTTCCTCAGTTTAGGCCGATACGTATTCTTCTACATATTTTTGGTAAAAAAAATCGCAATTAGCGATTATTGATTGGTTTGTGCAAAAGTTATAGCGTTTACAAAATAGGGGATAGTTTTATAGCATTTTTATGCGACATTATGGCGGACACATCGGTAATTTTTGACACATTTTTGGGACCATTGTCATTTATACAGCAATCAATGCTATTTAAATGCATTGATTCCTGTATAAATGACAGTTGTAGTGAAGGGGTTAACCACTAGGGGAGGGGAGGGGTTATGGGCTGTGACGTGTGTGTTTTTTTTTTTTACATTAGGGGGCGGGGCTGACGTCTGACATCATTGATCGGCTTTCCCGATGACCGGGAACAGCCAATCAAAGACAGGCAGAGTAGGAAGCGTGGGGAGAGGTTTGTTTACACATACCTCTCCCCGTTCTTCAGCTCCGTAACCCGATCGCGGGACACCAGCGGCGATCGGGTCCGCTGGTCCCGCGGCCGGGGTCACGGAGCTCCCGACCGCGTCACGAGCGCGACCCACAGGCAGGCAATTGCACGATCACGTACAGGTATGTGATTTTGCCTGCCCATGCCATTCTGCTGACGTATATATGCAGTGGGCGGTTGGGAAGCGGTTAAAGGGGGCTTCCAGATTCCGATAAGCCCCCCGCCCGCAGACCCCCACAACCACCGGGCACGGTTGTGGGGACGAGGCCCTTGTCCTCATCAACATGGGGACAAGGTGCTTTGGGGGTCTCAGACCCCCAAAGCATCCTCCCAATGTTGAGGGCATGTGGCCTGGTACGGTTCAGACGGGAGGGGGGGCCGCTCTCGTCCACCCCTCTTTTCCTGCGGCCTGCCAGGTTGCGTGCTCGGATAAGGGTCTGGTATGGATTTTGAGGGGGACCCTACGCCATTTTTTTTTTGTCTGGGGTCCCCCTTAATATCCATCCCAGACCTGAAGGGCCTGGTTATTGAATTTGGGGGGACCCCCACACTTTATTTTTTTTATTTTTTATCAATGACTTTTTTTTTTATGAATGAGTTTCAATGAATGACTGTTCTCTGTATTACGGGAGCCGTCAATTCACATTAGCCGCGAGTGATTTTAAATAGCTTTTTTTCTTGCAAAAATGACACTTTTTGCAGGGACAGTTCTAAGCACAGCAAACATGCGCCCCTTTACATGCATACTATAGACACCCCCCCCAGGTACAAAATTTAAAGGAATATTACACTTTTATTGTTTCAATTTAAGCATTATTAAAATCACTGCTCCTGAAAAAACGGCCGTTTTTTAAAAAAAAATTTGCATTGATACATGTCCCCTGGGGCAGGACCCAGGTCCCCAAACACTTTTTATGACATTAACATGCATATTATCCTTTAAAATTAGCACTTTTGATTTCGAACGTTCGCATCCATTATAACTAATAGGGTTCTAAAGCTCGCACGGACTTTAGGTCCGTTCGCGGGTTCTGGTGCGAGCCGAACGGGGGGGGGGTGTTCGGCTCATCCCTAGTCGTCATATATGACGCCCGCCCAGGATGGGAGATCCCTCCTGCGGACGCCATTTGACTATGGGCGGGGAAGGAAGTGGTTAATTTTAGACTTTGCATCAGCTCATCATATCTATGATGGAATAAACATTGTTGGATCATCATTCCATGGTTACAAGTGCCTGTTTTTATGACTACTACACTTATTTTTTGTTTCTCTCAATAAACTGTAGGCAACCTGCCTGCAAACCCAGCTTCAGAGGCGGCTCTAGGTTTTGTGAGGCCTTAGGCAAAACTTAGACATGAGGCCCCACTCACTCTCATAACTGAAAAAATATTAGTGATAGAAATTACTGCAGAAAAGACCGCAGACATGATACAAGAGATGGTCAGAGGCTGCAGACATGATACAAGAGATGGTCAGAGGCCGCAGACATGATACAAGAGATAGTCAGAGGCTGCAGACACGATACACTAGATGGTCAGAGGCTGCAGACACGATACACTAGATGGTCAGAGGCTGCAGACATGATACAAGAGATGGTCAGAGGGTGCAGATATGAAACAATAGATGGTCAGAGGCTGCAGACATGATAAAATAGATGTCAGAGGCTGCAGACATGATACAAGAGATGGTCAGAGGCTGCAGACATGATACAAGAGATGTTCGGGGGCTGCATACATGATACAAGAGATGGTCAGAAGCTGCAGACAGGATACAAGAGATGGTCAGAGGCTGCAGACATGATACAAGAGATGGTTGGAGGCTGCAGACATGATACAATAGATGGTTGGAGGCGGCAGACATGATAGTACAGATGGTTGGAGGCTGCAGACATGATGCATGAGATGGTCAGAGACTGCAGACATGATACAAGAGATGGTCAGAGACTGCAGACATGATACAAGAGATGGTCAGAGACTGCAGACATGATACAAGAGATGGTCAGAGGCTGCAGACATGATACAAGAGATGGCCAGAGGATGCAGACATGATACAACACGATAACGCCACATTGCTGCAGCAGCCACCCAACACTAGAGCCACAGACAATCCCGCCACAGACAGAGTGCAGACAGATAATCCCTCTATACACTCCTATGTCCCCTACTACAAGCAGGATAAGCTGACACATTCGCTTTGGGCGCCCTGCAGTGGATCCTGGGAGGTGTAGTCTCTGCAGAGCGCAGGCTCTGGAGGGCCAAATCGTGTGTGGTGTGGAGAACTACAACTCCTGCCATGCAATGTGGTTCCGGCTTTGGGTGATGGCAAGGATGGCAGTAGATCCTGCCATTGCCTGCAGCTGCTGAGATGGTGACGTAAAGGGAACTGCACTGTAAAGGGGCACTGCAATGATTACAGTGTCCCAGTCCTATTGTGGCCATACAATGCTAGTACTGTCTGTCTCCTATTGTGCCCACACTGCCCAGTGACACTGACCTGCTCTCTTTTTGGTGGTGCGGTACAGCGTAGCTCTCTCTGGTGGTGCAGGAACAGAGTGGCTCTCTCTCTTTGGTGGTGCGGGTACAGCGTGGCTCTCTTTCTTTGGTGGTGCGGGTACAGCGTGGCTCTCTCTCTTTGGTGGTGCGGGTACAGCGTGGCTCTCTCGCTGGTGGTGAGGTACAGCGTGGCTCTCTCGCTGGTGGTACGGTACAGCGTGGCTCTCTCTCGCTGGTGGTGCGGTGCAGCCTGGCTCTCTCTCGCTGGTGGTGCGGTGCAGTGTGGCTCTCTCTCGCTGGTGGTGTGGTGCAGCGTGGCTCTCTCTAGCTGGTGGTGCGGTGCAGCGTGGCTCTCTCTCGCTGGTGGTGTGGTGCAGCGTGGCTCTCTCTCGCTGGTGGTGCGATGCAACGTGGCTCTCTCTCGCTGGTGGTGCGGTGCAACGTGGCTCTCTCTCGCTGGTGGTGTGGTGCAGCGTGGCTCTCTCACGCTGGTGGTGCGGTGCAGCGTGGCTCTCTCTCGCTGGTGGTGCGGTGCAGCGTGGCTCTCTCTCTGGTGCAGCGTGGCTCTCTCTCGGGTGATGCTGGGGCTATTAGTTCCCCCAGCATTGTCCTCTCTTTCGTTTTTTTAAGTCTCCTGTAGTAGCTGCTACAGGCACTTCTCAGCTTGTTTCCAGGTTTTCTCCAGAGTGCCTGCTGGGGAGTGTAGTCAGCTCCCTGCTAAAAACAACTGGGCCATCTATCTCTGGGACTATATTTCCCATGATGCCCCTCTAGTTCTCCGATTGGCCCTCTGTTGTGGCCAATGGTGAGGGAAGCTTTCCCCTCACATGTGCTGCAGACAAGAGAAAGGGGGGGGGGCGAGGGGGGAAAGGTCTTGACAGCAGCCCTCCCTTTGCCCCACCGTGCGGACACCTTAGCTGGAGGAGGAGGAGCAGTCCCTGGGAGCAGAGAGCGGAACTGTGAGTGTGGCGCTGAGGCTGAGCTGTGTGTGAGAGGCACACAGCTCAGCCCATGCAGCCGAAAGTTCCGCCATAGAAGACACAGGAACGGCTGCATTGCGGTAGCGGCGAGCGGCGGCCACGGCCTGTGTTAACCATGTTGAGGCCGCGGTCACCGCTTACCTCCCGCTGTGCGGCCTAAACAGCAACATCATATCGAGCGGGCGGCACCGGCCCCCCGGGCAAATGCCGTTCTGCCCAATGGCCAGTCCAGGCCTGCAACAAACCTCAGAGCAAATTACTAATAATCTTACTAAAGAAATTAGAGAGCTGGGGCGACAAACTGAAATATTTGAAATGAAAGTAGAGGACATTGAAAACTCCACACAAGATGTTTTCACTGAAATGGAAAACCTCAAAGAGGAAAACATTACACTGCAGAACAGACTGGAAGATTTTGAAAATTGCGCCAGAAGGTCTAATCCGTGCTTCAGAGGATTACTTGAATCAATCACAGATCTACAATCAACTATAACAACGCTCTGTCAGGAGCTTCAACCAGGCATACCTATAGAAAGACTGGAGATGGATAGAATACATAGATCTCTTTCCCGCTAAAAAAAAGCTGATGGCCCCCCTAGAGACATTATTGCAAAATTTCACTTACCAGATTCTCTTGTAGAACCCCTGAAGAACTTCAACAAGCACTCCAAGATCTCAACCTGATTGATGGGACACCTTCAACCTCCATTTTCAAGAAGGAGATCAGCTTCTGCCTCTTACCTCCGAAACACACCCCAATCTGAGACAAGAAATGGTAACCACCATACACACAAAAGAGGACGCCATGGACTGATGAAATATCCCTAGTAAGGATGAGCTTTGAGTTCGAGTCAAACTCATGTTCAACTCGAACATTGCCTGTTCACCTGTTCACCGAACAGCAAACAATTTGGGGTGTTCGCGGCAAATTCGAAAAGCACCCTGTAAAAGTCTATGGGAGAAATCTCAAGTGCTAATTTTAAAAGCCTATATGCAAATTATTGTCATAAAAAGTGTTTGGGGACCTGGGTCCTGCCCCAGGGGACATGTATCAATGCAAAAAAGTTTTAAAAACTAAAGTTTTTTCAGGGGCAGTGATTCATGCTTAAAGTGAAACAATAAAATGTAATATTCCTTTAAATTTCGTACCTGGGGGGTGTGTATAGTATGCCTGTGAAGGGGCACATGTTTCCCATGCTTAGAACTGTCCCTGCACAAAGTGTCATTTTTGCAGGAAAAACTGAAAATTTATATCAAATACTTACCGTAATTTTCCTTTCCTGATAGACTCCATGGCAGCCTACGTATGGGTTAATCCCGCCTCTCATACCTCATAGGACCCCACTCCCATAAATCTTTTCTCCTGGCCAGATACCGTGTTCCATAACTTAGCCTACTCCAGCAAAGGGGAGGGAGACTCCTGCTGCCATGGAGTCCATCAGGAAAGGAAATTTACGGTAAGTATTCGATATAAATTTCCGTTTTCCTGACTGACTCCATGGCAGCCTACGTATGGGAACTAGCTAGCCATACAAACTCGGGTGGGCACAATTTGCTGGTTCAACAAAAAAAAGGTTTAATTGGCACCGTTCAAACAGATAAAACATTTAAACCAAAATTAACAGAGGAAAGAACTGGCTGGCTCAACACAATAATGCCTCATAAATGTGTTTATTGATGACCAAGAGGCTGCTTTGCAGATCACCTCCGCCGATACGTGCCGGGAGGCCACCCATGATGTTGACATACTCCTGGTAGAATGAGCAGTCACTGTTTCTGGAGTAACCAGACCTTTAGCCGCATATGCCCTTTGGATAGCCTGGACAATCCAACTTGCAATAGTTCTAGAGGAAGCACGCAAACCCCTGTTCTTTCCATAAAAGTAGACAAACAGATGATCTGATCTTCTGAAGGGTGCAGTAGCTTCTAAGTAGCTTTTTAACCACTTAAACCCCCCTCGTGACCAGACCAATTTTCAGCTTTTGGCGCTGACGCACTTTGAATGACAATTGCGTGATCATACAACACTGTACCCAAATGAAATTTTTATCATTTTTTTCCCACAAATAGAGCTTTCTTTTGGTGGTATTTAATCACAGCTGGGGTTTTTATTTTTTGCTAAACAAACAAAAAAAAAAGGGAAAAAAAAAAAAAATCATGTTTAATAGTTTGTTATAAAATTTTGCAAACAGGTAATTTTTCTGCTTCATTGATATGCGCTGATGAGGTGGCACAGGTGGGCACTGATAGGCTGCACTGGTGGGCACTGATAGACTGCACTGGTGGGCACTGATAGACTGCACTGATGGGCACTGATAGACTACACTGGTGGGCACTGATAGGCTGCACTGGTGGGGACAGATAAGTCGGTACTGATGGGGACAGCAAAGATGGCACTGATGGGCACGGATGGGTGGCACCGATGGGTGGCACCGATGGGTGGCACCGATGGGTGGCACCGATGGGCGGCACCAATGGGTGGCACCGATGGGCACTGATGGATGACACTGATGGGCACTGATGGGTGGCACTGATGGGCACTGATAGGTGGCACTGATGGGCACTGATGGGCACTGGTAGGGGACACTGATGAGCACTGGTAGGTGACACAGATGAGCACTGGTAGGTGACACAGATGAGCACTGGTAGGTGACACAGATGAGCACTGGCAGGTGACACTGATGTGCAGCACTGGCACTGTGGGCACTGACAGATGGCACTGTGGGCACTGACAGATGGCACTGTGGGCACTGGTAGGCGGCACTTTAATTGGGCAAAGGTGGGCACCATGGATTGGGCACATTGCAGTGAGAGGGACTGATGTCACTCTCACTGCCGCCGGTGATCGGCTCTGTTATTATCACATGATCAGCTGTCATTGGCTGACAGATGATCACGTGGTAAGGGGCTGGGATCGACCCCTTACTCAGATCTATGATCCAGCGAGTCTCACAGACTCGCTGATCACAGAGCGCGCCGCGCGCTCCCTTCAGGGGGCGCGCAGGCAGCTCGTGGCCGGGACGACGTCAATAGACGTCGTCCCGGCATATTAGATCCGCGCTGTAGCCGTCATTCGGCTATAGCGCGGATCTCAGGTAGTTAAGACCTCGCCGACATCCAAAGGATGGATAGTTGAAGAATCCTCTGACTGAAAGGTTGGAAGAACAATTTCCTGGTTCTCATGAAACACTGACGATACTTTAGGATTTAATCCTAGTATTGGAACCAGAACTACTCGATCAGGGAAGAAGGTAAGGAAAGGCTCTTTAGAACCTAGAGCACTGATCTCCGATACTCTTTTAGCCGATGTAATGGCTACTAAAAAGGCTGTCTTAAGGGAAATGTCCTTCATGGATAGTTCATCCATCTGCTGGAAAGGATCTTCTGAGAAGAAATCTAGCACAAGAGGAAGATCCCATTTAGAGAACCTTGGTTTTCTCTGAGGCCTAAGCCTTGCTGCCCCTCTGAAAAATTGTCTGGTAAGTGGATTCCTTGCCCAGGAAATGCCAGTAAAAGCAGATATTGCCGAAACTTGAACTCGTAGGGAGCTCACAGACAACGGGAGATCCAATCCTGTCTGGAGAAATCCTAGAACATCTTTTATTTCTGGATTGCTGCAGGGACCCCCAGAAGAGGAAATATAGTCCATAAATTTAGACCAAATTCTCTGATAAACTTTATTTGTACCTTGCCTTCTAGCGTTCAGCAGGGTAGTTATTGTTGAACTTGGGCAACCTAATGCTTCCAGCCTCTTCCTCTCAACCACCAGACCATCAGATGGAGATGGGATGGACATGGATGGATCGACGCTCCCTGTAGGAGAAGATCTGACCTGGAGGGAAGCGGAACTGGGTCCCGGTAACTCAACAGCAACAGGAGCGGAAACCATGGCCTGTTGGGCCAGTATGGGATGATCGCCACTATCTCCGCCGTCTCCTGTCTGAGTCTCGAGAGGAACTGAAGAATTACCGGAACTGGTGGAAAGGCATAGGCCCTGCGGAAAATCCACTGATCCGTGAGAGCATCCACTCCCATGGCTTGGGGACAACGATACCTGGTATAATAACTCTTCATCTTGGCATTGCAAGGAGATGCAAATAGGTCCACTTCCGGAATCATTCCCAATGTCAGGATCCAGTCGAAGACTTCCGAGTGGAGAGACCACTCGTTGTTGTCCAAGGAGGTTCTGGACAGAAAGTCTGCTTGAACATTTTGAACTCCAGGGAGATACACTGCTGTCAGGTCCACCAAGTTCTCCTGAGCCCAGGACATAATTGAACTCACTTCCTTCAAAAGGGAGAGACTGCGAGTGCCCCCTGTCTTTTGATGTACGACACCGCCGTCGTATTGTCCAATCTCATGAGGACTGAGGCTCCCGATGTCAGATGGAGAAAAGCCCGAAGGGCCTGGAAGGCAGCTTGAATCTCCAATACGTTCGAGACCACCCCTTGGGCAGGAAAATCCCACCTGCCCTGGGCTACCTCCGACCGACACAGAGCACCCCAGCTTCTGCTGCTGGCATCTGTTGTTACCGTTATCCAGGAAACTGGAGCTATTGAATGGCAGTTGAGAAGATTACTTCGTTGCAGCCACCAAGGGAGACTCTCCCGCATGGAGGGAGTTATCCGGATCCAGTGATCCTGTAGACTTGGATTCCATTGTTGGAGGAATCCTTTCTGAAAGGGCCGCATCCTCCATTGCGCCCATTTTACCATGGGGGCTGTTGCCACCATGGTGCCTATTATCCTGAGGCACTGGGAGGACCTGAGAAGAGGAGCTGACATCGCTAGATGAATCCTGTCCCGGACTACTGGGATCTTCTCTAGAGGAAGAGAGATCGTGCTCTTTACTGTGTTGAACTGTAGGAAAACTAGGGACTGGGTTGGCTCCAGATGACTTTTTTCTTGATTCAAAAGCCAGCCGAATTCTGTCAGGGTAGATATGACTTGCTCCCGGTCTGACAGTAGTTGTTTTCTGTCCTGAGACAGAAGGAATAGGTCGTCGAGGTAATGGTGTAATCGAATACCTAGGACCCTGATCAAGGCGACCACCGCCAGTAAGAGCTTGGAAAACACCCGAGGCGATGTCGTAAGCCCGAACGGGAGACATATGAATTGGAGGTGTTTCTGACCCACGAGAACCGAAGATATTTTTGGAAGTCCTTCGCTATTGGTACATGTAAGTACGCGTCTTTTAGGTCTATTGACACTAGCCAATTGCCTGGTTGGATTGTTTGGCGAATGGTCAACAACGTTTCCATTTTGAATTTCTCCTTTTTTATAAAAGAGTTCAAGTCAGGTCGATAACCGGCCTCCAGGAACCACTCTTCTTGAGGACCATAAAGAGGGGTGAGTAGATCCCCTGAAACCTTTCCTCTAACGGGAATGGCGGCACCTTGGGTGATAAGTGAGTCCGTGTAGCTCAGCAGAACCTCTCTTTTCTCTTCCGACAAAGGAAGGCTTGTGGGAACAAATCGATGTATAGGTGGATTGTTGAACACCCAGGTGTGTCCCATAGACACTGTCTTTATGACCCAGTAGTCTTGTATCGAGGCTACCCAGACGTGGCAGAAGCGTAGTAAACGTGCCCCTACTTGTTCCGCCTGGACAGGCGCTATATCAAAAAGACTTTGCCGCTTCACAGCCCCCAGAAGATGTGGATTTTGAAGGCTTCTGGTCAGAAGGCTGGTTTCTCCTCCAGTTCTTCCTAAATTCCCGACCTGGTCTGTAGCGACGTGCATCCCTAGCACGCTCCGGGTCTGACCTGGACTGGACCTTCTTCTGGGCAAACAGAAGGCGATCCTGGGGTAAGAACCCAGACTCTCCACCGGTAGCACGAGTAATGGCCGAATCGAGCTTATTCCCAAAAAGAGAAGAACCCTCAAAGGGAATTTTCGACCAGGCCTGTTTAGAGGCCTGATCCGCCACCCAAGGGCGTAGCCACAAAGCTCGTTTGGCTGTAACGGATGACAGCATAACACGTGCCACCAGGCGGATTATATCTAGGGAAGCCTCACCCAGAAAAGCCGATGCCATTTTCATCTCACATATTGGGGAGCTCTTAAAGGCTTCTTCTGACATACCTCTCAGGGCTGTCCCCAAATCATCCGTCCAACACTCCATTGCTTTGGATAATGCTGCCAAGGCCAGTGCTGGCTTGCAGGCCATTCCAGCTGTGATGTAGATATGTTTTAAGTCTGTATCGATCTTCCTTTCAAGACCATCTTTAAAAGATACGGTATCCTCTAGTGGAAGAGTGACATGTCTCACCAGCCTCATTAAGGCTGCATCAATGAGGGGAGCAGACTCCAGATGTTTAACTTCCTCATCTTTGAAAGGGTACATTCTGGACACTTTAGAGATAAGAGAATTTTTCCTCTCCACTTTGCTCCATTCGTCCGAGATAATTTCTCCCAACTCACCCAGGAAGGGGAAATTTAAGCGCTCCTTTTTAAGGTGCTTAAAGTACTTCCTCTGTTTAGAGGGTGCTTCAACTGGCTCCTCCCACCTCAGTGCGTCTTTCACTGCCCTTACCAGATGAGGGACCTCGGAAAAGTCAAATCCTGCACTGGAATCCTCTACTTCAGCTTCACTGTCCGAAGATCCGCTGAAAGAGAAGTTGTCACGGGAGGGCCCTGGGGTCTCAAGGTCTTCTGCCTCAACCACTGAGATTGGATCAGAGGGAGGAATAGCTGCATGAGCGGATTCCGGTTTGTTCAAAGATTCCCGAACAACCTTCCTGACCAATGCCTCCACTTGCTGGTCACTAACATCCCTTTCTTTTGCAGCTCGGGAAAAACATATATCGCAAAGCGATTTTTCTTCTGGCACTTTTGCTCTACAACCCCAACATGATCTTCCTTCTGAACGACCAGACTGGTGGTGGGAAGAGTACCGAGACCCCGACCTTGACTTGTCAGAGTGGTGTCTGGAGGAGGACTTAGGGCGTCCAGAACTGGACCTAGAACGGTCATGTGTTGACCCAGAATGTGTATTATCTTCGCGTGCTGAAGGGCGAAGATCCGGTATAGAAGGGCTAGAATAGATAATAAGGAGAAAAAAATTCCCTTAAAAAAACTACCCTATACCAACCAACACAGGCAGAAAGAAAAACAAAATTTCTCCCTACCTGCGGCGTAAAGGCTGGCCACAAGGGGGCGACGAAACATCCATAGTCACAATTCGGACAGGCTGCAACAATATCCATAGTCAATTCTTTTTAACTAAAATCAATTTTCTTTGATTTTATTCATTTTAAATAAAAAAAAATAAAAATCTGCCAAAATCATTTTCCAATGCATATACATCAATCAAAACAGTAGGGGATAAGGCATCAAGCATCTTACCTCAGTAAAGCAGAGAAAAACACAGTGTCAGCGTTTTTTTGGATGCAGCAGCAAGCCTGTCTAAATCTGACAGGCATTTATATCTGCCGCCTGAATGACGTCACAACGCCGTCAGCATCACCCCCACGGCGCTCGTTCGCATGTGCGAACGCCGCCATTCGTCCGTACTGCGCATGCGCCACCCAAGCCTCGATCTCAACCGAGACTATGCGGCTGCGCAGTACAGGAAAGCGGCGGTCTGGGACGCAGATGCGCTCCAGCCGCCATACACCCGGAAATGGTACACACAAACAAATACAAACAGGCTGCCATACGTTACCGCTCCAGCACGCCATTACCCGACCTGGCTCCCGTCCACAGGTACGTCACTGGGGGATTATTTCAGGGAAAAGGCCTCCCGCTAGTAGCTAGGACGAATGGCCATACTGCCGCTTTCCAGCCAGTGGCTAGATAGTAAGCTCTTCATGGCAACGCTTCTTCATCCCCATGTCCACCCTGCTAGTAGCCGGGCTATTGGACTCCAGACACCAAATTTCTTCATGCGTGCGAACGACAACAGGAACCAGACCCGGATTCATGACTCCTTGAAGGTAAGAACTACTACTTTAGTCCTTAAGGTGGAAGACAAAAAAGGAACACGGTATCTGGCCAGGAGCAAAGATTTATGAGAGTGGGGTCCTATGAGGTATGAGAGGCGAGATTAACCCATACGTAGGCTGCCATGGAGTCAGTCAGGAAAAAAGCAATTTAAAATCACTTGCGGCTATAATGAATTGCCGGCTCCCGTAATACAGAGAACAGTCATTGAAAATCATTGATAAAAAAAAAAAGCGTGGGGGTCCCCCCAAATTTAATTACCAGGCCCTTCAGGTCTGGTATGGATATTAACCACTTCAGCCCCGGACCAATTGTCAGCTTAAGGACCAGAGGTATTTTTTCAATTTCGCACTGCACTGCTTTAACTAGTAATTGCGCGATCATGCAATGTTGTAACCAAACAAAATTTGCGTCCTTTTCTTCCCACAAATAGAGCTTTCTTTTGATGGTATTTGATTGCCTCTGTGATTTTTATTTTTTGCGATATAAACGGAAAAAGACCGAAAATTTTGAAATTTTCTACTTTGACTTTTTGTTATAAGAAAAATCTAATAAACTCAATTTTAGTCAAACATTTGGGCCAAAATGTATTCAGCCACATGTCTTTAGTAAAAAAAAAATGCCAATAAGCGTATATTTATTGGTTTGCGCAAAAGTTATAGCGTCTACAAACTAGAGTACATTTTCTGGAATTTACACCGCTTTTAATTTATGACTGCCTATCTCATTTCTTGAGGTGCTAAAATGGCAGGAAAGTACAAAACCCCCCCAAATGACCCCATTTTGGAAAGTAGACACCCCAAGATATTTGCTGAGAGGCATGTTGAGCCTATTGAATATTTTATTTTTTAGTCCCAAGTGATTGAATAAAGACAAAAAAAAAAAAAAAAAAGACATTTTCAAAAAGTTCTCACTAAATGATATATTGCTCACACATGCCATGGTTATATGTGGAATTGCACCCCAAAATACATTTTGCTGCTTCTCCTGAGTATGGGGATACCACATGTTTTTGGGATCCTAGCCGCGTACGGGGCCCTGAAAACCAAGCACCGCCTTCAGGATTTCTAAGGGTGCAAATTTTTGATATCACTCCTCACTACCTATCACAGTTTCGAAGGCCATAAAATGCCAAAATAGCACAAAACCACCCCAAATTACCCCATTTTGGAAAGTAGACACCCCAAGCTATTTGTTAAGAGGCATGGTGAGTATTTTACAGCTCTCATTTGTTTTTGAAAATTAAGAAAGTAAAGAAAAAAAATGTATTTTTCTTTTTTTAATTTTCAAAACTTTGTGACAAAAAGTGAGATCTGCAAAATACTCACCATACCTTTTCAGAAAATAGCTTGGGGTGTCTACTTTCCAAAATGGGGTCATTTTGGGTGGTTTTATGCCATCTGGCCATTCCATGGCCTCCGAAACTGTGATTGGCAGTGAGGAGTGAAATAAAAAAATTACACCCTTAGAAAGCCTGAAGGCGGTGCTTGGTTTTTGGGGTCCCGTACGCAGCTAGGCTCCCAAAAAGTCCCACACATGTGGTATCCCCGTACTCAGGAGAAGCAACAGAATGTATTTTGGGGTGTATTTCCACATATGCCCATGACATGTTTGAGCAATATATCATTTAGTGACAACTTTTTGTAAAAAATATTTAATGGGCTCAACATTGCTCTCAGCAAATAGCTTGGGGTGTCTACTTTCCAAAATGGGGTCATTTGGGGGGGGGGGGGGGGGGTTGAACTGTTCTGGCATTTTATGCACAATATTTAGAAGCTTATGTCACACATCACCCACTCTTCTAACCACTTGAAGACAAAGCCCTTTCTGACACTTTTTGTTTACATGAACACATACATTTTTTTTTGCAAGAAAATTATGTTGAACCCCCAAACACTATATATATTGTTAAAGCAAAGGCCCTACGGATTAAAATGGTGGGTGTTGCATTTTTTTTTCCTCACAGTATTTGCGCAGATATTTTTTAAACGCATTTTTTGTGGAAAAAATACACTTTTTTTCATTTTAATGCACTAAAACACACTATATTGCTCAAATTTTTGATGAAATAAAAAATATGATCTTAGGTAGAGTACATGGATACCAAACACGACATGCTTTAAAATTGCGGACAAACGCGCAGTGGCGACAAACTACATACATTTTTAAAAGCCTTTACAGGATACCACATTAGATTCATGGAGGAGGTCTACTGCTAAAATTACTGCCCTTGATCTGACGGCGGCCTCACATATTATGTTTCAGTCAGTGTCAGCATGTCAGTGTGCTGCTGACAATATGTGCTCTATTTCTGGGGATATGTGTGTGCATGCTGTTAGAACAGCATTGCAGTATCACATCTGGGGGGTGTCTATAGGTGGCCTGTGAAGGGGGCAGGTTTCCTGTGCTTAGAACTTTCCCTGCAAAAAAGTGTCATTTTTGCAGGAAAAAAGCTATTTAAAAGCACTCGCGGCTAATGAATTGATGGCTCCTGTAACACAGAGAACTGTCATTCATTAATAAAAAACAAAAAAAAAAAGCGTAGGGGTCCCCCCAAATTCAATAACCAGGCCCTTCAGGTCTGGGATGGATATTAAGGGGAACCCCAGCCAAAAAAAAAAAAAAAAATGGCGTAGGGTCCCCCTCAAAATCCATACCAGACCCTTGAGGTCTGGTATGGATTTTAAGGGGAACCCTAGCCAAAAAAAATGGTGTGGGGTCCCCCTCAAAATCCATACCAAACCCTTATCCGAGCACGCAACCTGGCAGGCCGCAGGAAAAGAGGGGGGACGATAGGCGGCCCCCCCTCCTGCCTGAACCGTACCAGGCCACATGCCCTCAACATTGGGAGGATGCTTTGGGGTCTAAGACCCCCAAAGCACCTTGTCCCCATGTTGATGAGGACAAGGGCCTCTTCCCCACAACCCTGGCCATTGGTTGTGGGGGTATGCGGGCGGGGGGCTTATCGGAATCTGGAAGCCCCCTTTAACAAGGGGACCCCCAGATCCCGCCCCCCCCCTGTGTGAAATGGTAAGGGGGTACAAAAGTACCCCTACCATTTCACCAAAAAAGTGGCAAAAATGGTAAAAATGACAGGAGACAGTCTTTGACAATTCCTTTATTAAATCTTCTTTCTTCTTTCTTCATCCTTCGGTTTCTTCATCTTCTCCTTCCGTCATCTTCTTCCATCTTCTTCTTCCATTTTCTTCTTCCTCCGATCCGCTTCTTCTTGCGCTGGTCTTCTCGTCCTTCTCGTCCGGCATCTTCTTCCGTCGGCGTCAGCGTCGGTGTCTCTGTCTCCTCTTGGGCCGCTCCGCGCAATGGGAGGCTCCCGCTGTGTGAGGCTCCGCTCCGTCTGACAGGTCTTTTATAATGGAGGTCACCTGGTGACCCCGCCCCCTCTGACGCACAGGGACGTCATGGGGAATTCTATGATGGCTTTCCCCATGACGTCAGAGGGGGGCGGGGTCACCAGGTGCCCTCCGTTTTAAAAGACCTGTCAGATGGAGCGGAGCCTCACACAGCGGGAGCCTCCCATTGCGCGGAGCAGCCCAAGAAGACACCGACACCGACGCCGACGGAAGAAGATGCCGGACGAGAAGGACGAGAAGACCAGCGCAAGAAGAAGCGGATCGGAGGAAGAAGAAGATGGAAGAAGATGGAAGAAGATGACGGAAGGAGAAGATGAAGAAACCGAAGGATGAAGAAAGAAGATTTTAATAAAGGAATTGTCAAAGACTGTCTCCTGTCATTTTTACCATTTTTGCCACTTTTTTGGTGAAATGGTAGGGGTACTTTTGTACCCCCTTACCATTTCACACAGGGGGGAAGGGCAGGATCTGGGGGTCCCCTTGTTAAAGGGGGCTTCCAGATTCCAAAAAGCCCCCCGCCCGCAGACCCCCACAACCAATGGCCAGGGTTGTGGGGAAGAGGCCCTTGTCCTCATCAACATGGGGACAAGGTGCTTTGGGGGTCTTAGACCCCCAAAGCATCCTCTCAATGTTGAGGGCATGTGGCCTGGTACGGTTCAGGCGGGAGGGGGGGCCGCTCTCGTCCCCCCTCTTTTCCTGCGGCCTGCCAGGTTGCGTGCTCGGATAAGGGTCTGGTATGGATTTTGAGGGGGACCCCACGCCATTTTTTTTGGCGAGGGTTCCCCTTAAAATCCATACCAGACCTCAAGGTTCTGGTATGGATTTTGAGGGGGACCCTACGCCATTTTTTTTTGGGCTGGGGTTCCCCTTAATATCCATCCCAGACCTGAAGGGCCTGGTTATTGAATTTGGGGGGACCCCTACGCTTTTTTTTTTTTTTCATTTTTTTTATTTTTTATCAATGACTTTTTTTTTATGAATGAGTTTCAATGAATGACTGTTCTCTGTATTACGGGAGCCGTAAATTAACATTAGCCGCGAGTGATTTTAAATAGCTTTTTTACTTTCAAAAATGACACTTTGCGCAGAGACAGTTCTAAACACGGGAAACATGCGCCCCTTCACAGGCATACTATAGACACCCCCCAGGTACGAAATTTAAGGTATTATTACACTTTTATTGTTTCAATTTAAGCATTATTAAAATCACTGCTCCTGAAAAAACGGACGTTTTTAAAATTTTTTTTGCATTGATACATGTCCCCTGGGGCAGGACCCAGGTCCCCAAACACTTTTTATGACATTAACATGCATATTAGCCTTTAAAATTAGCACTTTTAATTTCGAACGTTCGCATCCATTATAACTAATAGGGTTCTAAAGCTCGCACGGACTTTAGGTCCGTTCGCGGGTTCTGGTGCGAGCCGAACGGGGGGGTGTTCGGCTCATCCCTACTGTTTACATATGATGCCAGACCAATGCTTGTGTTCGCCTTTGCGCAAGAGAAGGCGCAGGGGTGCTTTTTTTTTTTTTTTTTTTTTAGTTTTTTTTTTATTTATTTAGCGTTTTTATTTTATTTTTAAACTGTTCCTTCCATTTTTTTTCTTTGTTATCATTTTTATTGTTATCTCAGGGAATGTAAATATCCCCTATGATAGCAATAGGCAGTGACAGGTACTCTTTTTTTGAAAAAATTGGGGTCTATTAGACCCTAGATCTTTGCTCTGCCCTCAAAGCATCTGACCACACCAAGATCAGTGTGATAAAACGCTTTCCCAATTTCCCAATGGCACGGTTTATATCCGGGAGGGGGGACATTCCCTCCCACTGCTTGTAAAAGCAGTCTAGAGGCTAATTACCCGCTAGAATTGCTTTTACATGAAAGCCGATCACTGGCTGAAAAGAATGATACCAAGATGATACCTAAACCTGCAGGCATAATTCTGGTATAACCATTCAAAGTCCAGCAACATACTGGACATATATTGTAATCTTTTTTTTTTCATGCAGCCTCTTGGCTGAACGAAAAAAAAAGAGATTGATTGGTTGGTATGCCCACCATTAGAATACCTCCCTTCATCCACCCACTTCTAATGATGGGCATACATGCACCATTTATATATGCCGAAGCATGGGGGCATCCTCCCGCAAAAGTTTTGCCATGTACACACGGTGGCACTTTTCCACAGGGCAAGCCTCCGTCGGAATTTCGACCGTATGTAAGCCGCATTAGGAGCCAATCGCTCCTCCGCCCCTGCTGCCCCCATACTTCGGCATATATGCTCTTTTTTTTAACTGTGGTGGTAAAATTCCCTCCTACAGCGTTGGAGTCGCAGCTTTATGTATCGTGGGAGCAAACGCTGTTGCTGTCAAGATAAATAAATTTGCGCTGCAACTGAATGGCGCACCTGAAAACAAAAAAAATGGTTAACAATAAAACACAGTAAACAAAATTACATACCTGAAAAGCAAGCATGATAAAACATAATAAAACATTGCAGAATAGAATGGAGTAAAAAAAGAGCAACAATAGAGAGAGAATAGAGAGAGAGAGAGAGAGAAAAAATAAAACGACAACTATTTTTGTTTTTTTTATTTTATATATTTTTTTGAGATTCACAGGTAAAAAAGCTCCTGACTGTTAGCGACTGAATCAAAACGCTACCACAAAAAAAATGTTAGCGATCGCAGGGATCAGGCCTGACTCTGCGAATGCTGCAGTTATGTGTGCTTAGTGTTTTGTAAGTGACAGTGATCGATCGATACTGCACTTGGGTGGCTGGGCTGGGCTGGGCGGAGGGGGGAAAACGCAGGTGCTAGCAGGTATCTGGGCTGATCCCGCTAACAATGCGTTTTTTGGAACCCTAAACTGCTGGGACGCTAGTATAGATCTGATCAGATCAGATATTGATCTGTTCAGATAAGGGAGGTGTATGCTTTGCGCGTGGGTGTTTGCGGTACTGGCACTAACCTGGGGTGACGCAGACCTTATTTGACCCTAAAACCTAATTGATATCACCCGCCGGGCGATCAGGGGGTTAATCCGTTATTGGGTAATAAATGGCGGGTGCCCTGACAGTATAAAAAACAAACTAACTAACCAGCATCACCCGTAACAGTTATACGGTGATCACTGGTGAAAGGGTTAACTAGGGACAATCAGGGGGTTAAAACCTTTATTAGGTAATATATGGGGGTACCTGACACTATATAAAAACCTGACGGGGAACCTAAATAACTAAATAACTAACTGGCTAACCAGCGTCACCAGTGACACTTATACAGTGATCACTGGTGAAAGAGTTAACTCTAGGGGCAATCAGGGGGTTAAAACCTTTATTTATGTAACTCCATTCAATATTGTATGCCTATGTAAAACCACATGTTATATTATCTGTTCTGTTTCAATTCTTAATAAAAATTTTGATTGATAAAAAAAAAAACCTTTATTTAGGTTGTAATATGGGGGTACCTGACCTATAAACCTATTTATGAACCTATATAAACCTGGCGGTTAACCTAAAAAAAAACTGGCTACCTAGCGGCACCAGTGACACTAATGCAGCGATCAGAAAAAACGATCGCTTAGTGACACTGGCAAAAGGGGGTGAAAGGGTTAACTAGGGGGCAATGAGGGGGTTAAAACCTTTATTAGGGGGGGTAGGGGGCTACCTTAGACCTAAAGGGGCCTAAAACGAACTGCCCTAACAGTTATTACAGTCACACTGACACTAAGGCCCCTTTCACACTGGGGTGGGGAGCTGCGGTGACGGTAAAGCAGCGCTATATTTAGCGCTGCTTTACCGTCGTTTTAACCGCGGTATTCGGCCGCGAGTGGCCGAAAAAGGGTGAAAGAGCGCCGCCGTAGCGGCGCTTTGCGGCGGTATTGCCACGGTTTTACCGCGGCTTCCCATTCAAATCAATGGGAAGGAGCGGTATAGGAGCGGTGAACACACCGCTCCTATACCGCTCCAAAGATGCTGCTAGCAGGACTTTTTTTGCATTCCTGCTAGTGCACCGCTCCAGTGTGAAAGCCCGCCGGCTTTCACACTGGAGTTAAAGGGGCCGGATTTTTTCAGGCGGTATACAGGCGATATTTTTAGCGCTGTACCGCCTGAAAAACGCCCCAGTGTGAAAGGGGCCTAAATGCAGTGATCAGTAAATAAATGATCACTGCAATTAGTGACACTGTGACTGGGGGGGCAGGGGGTGATCTGGGGGGGATCTGGGGGTGACAGGGGGGTGAAATATGTGCCTATGTGTACTGGTGTCAGTGTACTGTTAGTGCACTAATCTGGTTGTCTTCTCTCCTCGGCGTCCTGGTCAGATAGACCGACACGCTCCTGGCGAATCAGATGCTTCCCCTGTGTTTAGAATTACACAGACAGGGGAAGCATCTGATTCGCCAGGAGCGATCGCGAGGGGGTGGCCAGAAACCACTGGCCGTCCCCTCATCTCGGATTGCTCCTGAAGCGATGCGGACCGTCCCCGCCAGAGGGGGGGGGGCGATCGGACCCCCCACCCGCCGGAAGAATGTCACGTACAGGTACGGTATTTTGCCTGTACGTGCCATTCTGCTGACATATATGTACATGGGGCGGTCGGCAAGTGGTTAAGGGGAACCCCTGGGTCAAATTAAAAAAAAAATTACGTTGGGTTCCCCCTAAATATCCATACCAGACCCTTCAGGTCTGGCATGGATTTTAATGGGAACTCCACACAAAATAAAAAAAAAAATGGCGTGGGGGTCCCCCTCAAAATCCATACCAGACCCTTATCCGAGCATGCAACCTGGCAGGCCGCAAGAAAAGAGGGGGGGGACAAGAGAGTGCCCCCCTCCTGAACCGTACCAGGCCACATGCCCTCAACATTGGGAGGATGCTTTGGGGGTCTGTGACCCCTCAAAGCACCATGTCCCCATGTTGATGAGGAGAAGGGTCTCTTCCCCACAACCCTTGCCGGTGGTTGTGAGGGTCTGCGGGTGGGGGGCTTATCAGAATCTGGAAGCCCCCTTTAGCAAGGGGACACCCAGATCCCGCCCCCCCGTTTGAAATGGTAAGGGGGTACAAAAGTACCCCTACCATTTCACAAAGAAAGTGTAAAAAATAGTTAAAAAACACACAGACACCGTTGGGTAAAGTCCTTTATTATAAATAAAGCAAAAGATTCCAGCAGTGGTAATGGGGGGGGGCACGGCCCCCTTTCCCCAGGGCACCCCCCATGTTGAGGGCACGCGGCCTGGTACGGCTCAGGAGGGGTGGTCTCTGCTCCGGGGTCCAGCGATGGCTGATCTCTTCCGACGTCCAGCGCTGCGCGTCCTGTCTCCACGGAGACACTGAGGGAATTCCATCTGCAGAGAAGGAGCGGGCCACTCCATCACCTGACCCCGCCCCCCTCTGACGCAACGCAAGGGGGAAGCTGGGATTCCTCTGTGACGTACGGGTGACCCCGCCCCCTCTGATCTAACGGGAACCTGCGTTACATCAGAGGGGGGCGGGGTCACCCGTACGTCACTGGGGAGACCAAGGCTTTGGTATGCGCCCCTTCACAGCCATACTATGCACACCCCCCAGGTACGAAATTTAAAGGAATATTACACTTTTATTGTTTCACTTTAAGCATTATTAAAATCACTGCTCCTGAAAAAACGTCAGTTTTTAATACTTTTTCGCATTGATACATGTCCCCTGGGACAGGACCCAGGTCCCCAAACACTTTTTATGACAATAACTCGCATATTAGCCTTTAAAATTAGCACTTTTGATTTTAACGTTCGAGTCCCATAGATTTTAATAGGGTTCTAAAGTTCACACAAGCTTTAGGTCTGTTCGCAGGTTCTGGTGCGAACCGAATAGACATGTGCAAAAGGAAAAAATTTGTTTAGTTTAGTTTCGTTTTAATTCGTTAATTAATTTCGTTTAGTTAGATTCATTACATTTGTTAAATTCGTTTTCGGATTTCGTTTAGATTTCGACCGATTTTCGAATTCGAAAATATTTTGCGACCCGACTTTGGGTCCACGTATCTCGGTGTTACTTGGTGATAGAAAAACCAAATTTGGATATGTTGTAGTGCTAGTTCTAGCTAGTTTCTAGCTACAAGTGGCCCGAGATATGTGGCCCCAAAGTCGGGCCAAAAAAAGTTAATTCTCTGCTGTAGAAAAGTGCTTGACATTTTGCGACCCGACTTTGGGGCCACGTATCTCGGGGCCACTTATAGCTAGAAACCCCAAATTTGGTATGCAAACACAGTAGAACTAGCACTACAACCTCTCCATTTGGTGTTTCTATCACCAAGTAAACCCCGAGATACGTGGACCCAAATTCGGGTCACAAAATATTTTCGAATTCGGTTGAAATAGTTTCAAATGCGGTTGAAATCATTTCAAATGCAGTTGAAAAAATTTCAAATCATGTTGATACTATTTCAAGCGGATTCGAAAATATTTTGCGACCCGACTTTGAAAAAAAAAATGAAATTGATTCTAACAGTCTGCAGAAGATCTGCAAAAAAAAAAGAAGTGAAATGGCTGTTAATAGTCTACAGGACATCTGCTATTAAATTATATATTTTTTTATTCTGTTCTAATCTTTTCTATTTGAATTATACATTTTGGAAGATGGTTATTTACTTATATACATCTGTCACATAAAAAAAAAGGATGTGAAATGGCTGTCACGGATGTCGATCGCAAGGCAAGTACATATGCTGTATCTCATTGTCCACTTGACACAACACCTGCCACAAGCGCCAAGACACCTGCCATGAGTGCCACGTGACCGACCACAAGTGCCACATGACCTGCCACGTGACCAAGTTGTGGATTGTCCACTTGCCATGTCACCTGCCACAAGTTATGGGGTTCCTAGCACCAAGTGACCCCCAGATATGGGGGATATGTCAAGTACTTTTCTACAGCAGAGAATTACATTTTGTGACCCGACTTTGGGGCCACGTATCTCGGGGCCACTTATAGCTAGAAACCCCAAATTTGGTATGCAAACACAGTAGAACTAGCACTACAACCTCTCCAAATTTGGGGTTTATTTATTATACACATCTGTCACATAAAAAAAAAAGATGTGAAATGGCTGTCACGGATGTCGGTCGCAAGGCAAGTACATATGCTGTATGTCATTGTCCACTTGCCACAACACCTGCCACAAGTGCCAAGACACCTGCCACGATTGCCACATGACCGGCCATGAGTGCCACGTGACCGACCACAAGTGCCACGTGACCGACCACAAGTGCCACGTGACCTGCCACGTGACCAAGTTGTGGATTGTCCACTTGCCATGTCACCTGCCACAAGTTATGGGGTTCCTAGCACCAAGTGACCCCAGATATGGGGCATATGTCAAGTACTTTTCTACAGCAGAGAATTACATTTTGTGACCCGACTTTGAGGCCACGTATCTCGGGGCCACTTATAGCTAGAAATGCCAAATTTGGTATGCAAACACAGTAGAACTAGCACTACAATCTCTCCAAATTTGGGGTTTCTATCACCAAGTAACCCCGAGATACATGGACCCAAATTCGGGTCGCAAGATATTTTCGAATCCGGTTGAAATAGTTTCAAATGCGGTTGAAAAAATTTCAAATGCAGTTGAAAACATTTCAAATGCAGTTGAAAAAATTTCAAATGCAGTTGAAAAAATTTCAAATGCAGTTGAAAAAATTTCAAATGCAGTTGAAAAAATTTCAAATGCAGTTGAAAAAATTTCAAATGCAGTTGAAAAAATTTCAAATGCAGTTGAAAACATTTCAAGCGGATTCGAAAATATTTTGCGACCCGACTTTGAAAAAAAAAAATTAAATTGATTCTAACAGTCTGCAGAAGATCTGCAAAAAAAAGTGAAATGGCTGTTAATAGTCTACAGGAGATCTGCTAAAAAAAGAAATAGATGCTAATAGTCTGCAGGAGATCTGGTGAGAAAACAAAATAGATACTAATTGTCTGCAGGAGATCTGCAAAAAAAAAAAGTGAAATGGTTGTTAATAGTCTACAGGAGATCTGCTAAAAAAAGAAATATATGCTAATAGTCTGCAGGAGATCTGGTGAGAAAACGAAATAGATACTAATAGTCTGTAGTTGTAGTGCTAGTTCTACTGTGTTGGCATACCAAATTTGGGGTTTCTAGCTACAAGTGGCCCCGAGATACTTGGCCCCAAAGTCGGCTCACAAAATGTAATTCTCTGTTGTAGAAAAGTACTTGACATATCCCCCATATCTGGGGGTCACTTGGTGCTAGGAACCCCATAACTTGTGGCAGGTGACATGGCAAGTGGACAATCCACAACTTGGTCACGTGGCAGGTCACGTGGCACTTGTGGTCGGTCACGTGGCACTCATGGCAGGTGTCTTGGCACTTGTGGCAGGTGTTGTGGCAAGTGGACAATGACATACAGCATATGTACTTGCCTTGCGATCGACATCCGTGACAGCCATTTCACATCTTTTTTTTATGTGACAGATGTATATAAGTAAATAACCATCTTCCAAAATTTATAATTCAAATAGAAAAGATTAGAACACAATAGAAAAAAAATATATAATTTAATAGCAGATCTCCTGTAGACTATTAACAGCCATTTCACTTCTTTTTTTTTGCAGATCTTCTGCAGACTGTTAGAATCAATTTCATTTTTTTTTTCAAAGTCGGGGTCGCAAAATATTTTCGAATCCGCTTGAAATAGTGTCAAAATGATTTGAAATTATTTCAACTGCATATGAAATTTTTTCAACTGCATTTGAAATTTTTTCAACTGCATTTGAAATTTTTTCAACCGAATTCGAAAATATTTTGCGACCCGACTTTGGGTCCACGTATCTCGGGGTTACTTGGTGATAGAAACCCCAAATTTGGTATGCAAACACAGTAGAACTAGAACTACAACCTCTCCAAATTTGATGTTTCTATCACCAAGTAACCCCGAGATACGTGGACCCAAATTCGGGTCACAAAATATTTTCGAATTCGGTTGAAATAGTTTCAAATGCGGTTGAAATCATTTCAAATGCAGTTGAAAAAATTTCAAATCATGTTCATACTATTTCAAGCGGTTTCGAAAATATTTTGCGACCCGACTTTGAAAAAAAAAAATGAAATTGATTCTAACAGTCTGCAGAAGATCTGCAAAAAAAAAAGAAGTGAAATGGCTGTTAATAGTCTACAGGACATCTGCTATTAAATTATATATTTTTTTATTCTGTTCTAATCTTTTCTATTTGAATTATACATTTTGGAAGATGGTTATTTACTTATATACATCTGTCACATAAAAAAAAGGATGTGAAATGGCTGTCACGGATGTCGATCGCAAGGCAAGTACATATGCTGTATCTCATTGTCCACTTGACACAACACCTGCCACAAGCGCCAAGACACATGCCATGAGTGCCACGTGACCGACCACAAGTGCCACGTGACCTGCCACGTGACCAAGTTGTGGATTGTCCACTTGCCATGTCACCTGCCACAAGTTATGGGGTTCCTAGCACCAAGTGACCCCCAGATATGGGGGATATGTCAAGTACTTTTCTACAGCAGAGAATTACATTTTGTGACCCGACTTTGGGGCCACGTATCTCGGGGCCACTTATAGCTAGAAACCCCAAATTTGGTATGCAAACACAGTAGAACTAGCACTACAACCTCTCCAAATTTGGGGTTTATTTATTATACACATCTGTCACATAAAAAAAAAGATGTGAAATGGCTGTCACGGATGTCGACTTTGAAAAAAAAAATGAAATTGATTCCAACAGTCTGCAGAAGATCTGCAAAAAAAAAAAAGTGAAATGCTGTTAATAGTCTACAGGAGATCTGCTATTAAATTATATATTTTTTTATTCTGTTCTAATCTTTTCTATTTGAATTATACATTTTGGAAGATGGTTATTTACTTATATACATCTGTCACATAAAAAAAAAGGATGTGAAATGGCTGTCACGGATGTCGATCGCAAGGCAAGTACATATGCTGTATCTCATTGTCCACTTGACACAACACCTGCCACAAGCGCCAAGACACCTGCCATGAGTGCCACGTGACCGACCACAAGTGCCACGTGACCTGCCACGTGACCAAGTTGTGGATTGTCCAATTGCCATGTCACCTGCCACAAGTTATGGGGTTCCTAGCACCAAGTGACCCCCAGATATGGGGGATCTGTCAAGTACTTTTCTACAGCAGAGAATTACATTTTGTGACCCGACTTTGGGGCCACGTATCTAGGGCCACTTATAGCTAGAAACCCCAATTTGGTATGCAAACACTGTAGAACTAGCAATACAACCTCTATCATATTTGGGGGGGGTATATCACCAAGTAACCCCGAGTTAAGTGGACCCAAATTCGGGGTCGCAAATATTTACGAATCCGGTGAAATAGTTTCAATGCAGTTGAAAATGTGAAATGCAGGTTCGAAATATTTCATATGCAGTTGAATAAAAATTTCAATTCATTTTGTACTATTTTCGAGCGGATTTGAAAATAGTTTGCGACCCGGACTTTGAAAAAAAAAATTAAATCTGATTTAACAGTCTGCAGAAGATCTGCAAAAAGTGAAATGGCTGTTAATAAGTTACGGGATCTGCTAAAAAAAAAAAGAGAAAATAGATGCTAACAGTTGCAGGAGATTCTGGTGATAAACGAATAGATACTAATTGTCTGCAGGGATCTGCAAAAAATTAGTGAAATGGTTGTTAATAGTTACAGGAGATCTGCTAAAAAAGAATAGATGCTATTAGTCTGCAGGAGATCTGGTGAGAACGAAATAGTTACTAATAGTTCTGTAGGTGTTGTGGCTAGTTCTACTGTGTTTGCATACCAACTTTGGGTTTTTCTCAAGATGGGCCCCAAACGACAAGAAATGTTGTATAAAGTAATTCCTGTTGACCCTACTTGGGGTCCTAGTCTGGACCCTAACTTGTGCAGGTGCCAAAATGCAATGCAGTCTGGTAGTGGAAAGTCACACTTGTCCGTGGGGTCACGGCATTGGTGGTACCTGGCACTTTGGCGGGGTTGGCAATGGAAGTGTTGTGCTGAGCATGAACAGCTATGTACTTGCCTTCGACGACATCTGTTTTGGACAGATTGCAATTTTTTTTAATTGCAGATGTATATAAGTAAATAACACTTCAAAATAATTAAATAAATATTAAACAAATAGAAATCTTAATTTAAAGCCATTTCCTTTTTTATTCAGACCATATATTTTTATTAATTTTAATGTTAAAATTCATTTTATTTTAAAGTGGCATTAAATTTTTCAATTCGCTTGAAAAGTTAATCATTTGAAATTTTTTCAACATTCGAAAATATTTTCGAACCGATTTGATCTACTTGGATAATATTTGCAACCCAATTTGGTCTATCCGGTTATGTGAAAAACCCCAAATTTGTTTGCAACCAAGTAGACCTGAATACTCCCAAATTGATTAAATTCAGTAATCCTTGAATAGTTGAACCATTCAAGTCATAAAATATTTAAATTTCGAATAGTTCAATGCGGTTTGAATATTTTCAAATTTGCAATTGAAAAAAATTTAAATTATTCTAATCAGTGATTGAAATATTTCGAACAATTAAAAAAGAATGAAATGATTTAAAGTCGAGACATTGAAAAATAAAAAATATTTAATTTGTAATAGTTCTAAAAATTAAATTTATAATGTTTTTATCTTTAATCTTTCATTAAATTATAATTTTGGAAATGGTTTTTTATTGATTTAACATTGTCATAAAAAATGGTTTATCATTGTCACAAACGCAAAGGCAAGTACACTGGTTCACATGTCACTGACCAAAGCACTGACACGCAAACCCATGATCCAGCCACAATCACATGAGTGCCGTGACCAAGTGGATGCCCTAGCATGACCTTGCAATATGGGGTTCCTACATTCTGCCAATGGGGAATATGTTGACCTTCTAGGGAGTAAGTCACTTTAGTAGAACTTTGGTCGTATTGGGGCCACTTATACGAAACCTAATTAAATCCCAAATTTGGTTATAACTAAACAACCTCTCCAAAAATTGGGGTTTATGTTATCCGTCGAACATAAAAAAAATGTGAAATGGATGTCGGTCGTCGCAAGGCACCCCCGCCGACCCCCCCCCCCCCCCACCTCCCCCCCCAAGACCCCCCACTCCACCATCCCCACCCCCCCCCGCCGCCACCTCCGCCACGTGACCAGTTTGGATTTCCATTCATCACCCAGTTATGGGGTTCTAGACCAAGTGACCCCTAAAGGGGGATATGTCAAGTACTTTCTACAGCAAGAATTGGGCCAACTATGGGGCAACTATAGCTAGAAAACCCCAAATGGTTTTATCAACACATGCACTAGCAAAATTCCAAATTGGGTTTTGATATACAATCTGTACTAAAGCCAATTGCATGCTCACGAGC
>CM053035.1:59867634-60012634 GCA_028564925.1 Lithobates sylvaticus
TTGCGCGGAGCAGCCCAAGAAGACACCGACACCGACGCCGACGGAAGAAGATGCCGGACGAGAAGGACGAGAAGACCAGCGCAAGAAGAAGCGGATCGAGGAAGAAGAAGATGGAAGAAGATGGAAGAAGATGACGGAAGGAGAAGATGAAGAAACCGAAGGATGAAGAAAGAAGATTTTAATAAAGGAATTGTCAAAGACTGTCTCCTGTCATTTTTACCATTTTTGCCACTTTTTTGGTGAAATTGGTAGGGGTACTTTTGTACCCCCTTACCATTTCACACAGGGGGGAAGGGCAGGATCTGGGGGTCCCCTTGTTAAAGGGGGCTTCCAGATTCAAAAAAGCCCCCCGCCCCCAGACCCCCCACAACCAATGGCCAGGTTGTGGGGAAGAGGCCCTTGTCCTCATCAACATGGGGACAAGGTGCTTTGGGGGTCTTAGACCCCCAAAGCATCCTCTCAATGTTGAGGGCATGTGGCCTGGTTACGGTTCAGGCGGGAGGGGGGGCCGCTCTCGTCC
This sequence comes from Lithobates sylvaticus, assembly GCA_028564925.1. NCBI lineage: Eukaryota > Metazoa > Chordata > Amphibia > Anura > Ranidae > Lithobates > Lithobates sylvaticus. The sequence goes on from CM053035.1 coordinate 59,868,155, forward strand.
CCCCTCTTTTCCTGCGGCCTGCAGGTTGCGTGCTCGGATAAGGGTCTGGTATGGATTTGAAGGGGGACCCCACGCCATTTTTTTTGGCGAGGGTTCCCCTTAAAATCCATACCAGACCTCAAGGTTCTGGTATGGTTTTTGAGGGGGACCCTACGCCATTTATTTTTTGGGCTGGGGTTCCCCTTAATATCCATCCCAGACCTGAGGGCCTGGTTATTGAATTTTGGGGGACCCTACGCTTTTTTTTTTTCATTTTTTTTATTTTTATCAATGACTTTTTTTTTATGAATGAGTTTCAATGAATGACTGTTCTCTGTATTACGGGAGCCGTAAATTAACATTAGCCGCGAGTGATTTTAAATAGCTTTTTTACTTTCAAAAATGACACTTTGCGCAGAGACAGTTCTAAACACGGGAAACATGCGCCCCTTCACAGGCATACTATAGACACCCCCCAGGTACGAAATTTAAGGTATTATTACACTTTTATTGTTTCAATTAAGCATTATTAAAATCACTGCTCCTGAAAAAACGGACGTTTTTAAAATTTTTTTTGCATTGATACATGTCCCCTGGGGCAGGACCCAGGTCCCCAAACACTTTTTATGACATTAACATGCATATTAGCCTTTAAAATTAGCACTTTTAATTTCGAACGTTCGCATCCATTATAACTAATAGGGTTCTAAAGCTCGCACGGACTTTAGGTCCGTTTCGCGGGTTCTGGTGCGAGCCGAACGGGGGGGTGTTCGGCTCATCCCTACTGTTTACATATGATGCCAGACCAATGCTTGTGTTCGCCTTTGCGCAAGAGAAGGCGCAGGGGTGCTTTTTTTTTTTTTTTTTTAGTTTTTTTTTTATTTATTTAGCGTTTTTATTTTATTTTTTAAAACTGTTCCTTCCATTTTTTTTCTTTGTTATCATTTTTATTGTTATCTCAGGGAATGTAAATATCCCCTATGATAGCAATAGGCAGTGACAGGTACTCTTTTTTTGAAAAAATTGGGGGTCTATTAGACCCTAGATCTTTGCTCTGCCCTCAAAGCATCTGACCACACCAAGATCAGTGTGATAAAACGCTTTCCCAATTTCCCAATGGCACGGTTTATATCCGGGAGGGTGGACATTCCCTCCCACTGCTTGTAAAAGCAGTCTAAGAGGCTAATTACCCGCTAGAATTGCATTTTACATGAAAGCCGATCACTGGCTGAAAAGAATGATACCAAGATGATACCTAAACCTGCAGGCATAATTCTGGTATAACCATTCAAAGTCCAGCAACATACTGGACATATATTGTAATCTTTTTTTTCATGCAGCCTCTTGGCTGAACGAAAAAAAAAGAGATTGATTGGTTGGTATGCCCACCATTAGAATACCTCCCTTCATCCACCCACTTCTAATGATGGGCATACATGCACCATTTATATATGCCGAAGCATGGGGGCATCCTCCCGCAAAAGTTTTGCCATGTACACACGGTGGCACTTTTCCACAGGGCAAGCCTCCGTCGGAATTTCGACCGTATGTAAGCCGCATTAGGAGCCAATCGCTCCTCCGCCCCTGCTGCCCCCATACTTCGGCATATATGCTCTTTTTTTTAACTGTGGTGGTAAAATTCCCTCCTACAGCGTTGGAGTCGCAGCTTTATGTATCGTGGGAGCAAACGCTGTTGCTGTCAAGATAAATAAATTTGCGCTGCAACTGAATGGCGCACCTGAAAACAAAAAAATGGTTAACAATAAAACACAGTAAACAAAATTACATACCTGAAAAGCAAGCATGATAAAACATAATAAAACATTGCAGAATAGAATGGAGTAAAAAAAGAGCAACAATAGAGAGAGAATAGAGAGAGAGAGAGAGAGAAAACAATAAAACGACAACTATTTTTGTTTTTTTTATTTTATATATTTTTTTGAGATTCACAGGTAAAAAAGCTCCTGACTGTTAGCGACTGAATCAAAACGCTACCACAAAAAAAATGTTAGCGATCGCAGGGATCAGGCCTGACTCTGCGAATGCTGCAGTTATGTGTGCTTAGTGTTTTGTAAGTGACAGTGATCGATCGATACTGCACTTGGGTGGCTGGGCTGGGCTGGGCGGAGGGGGAAAACGCAGGTGCTAGCAGGTATCTGGGCTGATCCCGCTAACAATGCGTTTTTTGGAACCCTAAACTGCTGGGACGCTAGTATAGATCTGATCAGATCAGATATTGATCTGTTCAGATAAGGGAGGTGTATGCTTTGCGCGTGGGTGTTTGCGGTACTGGCACTAACCTGGGGTGACGCAGACCTTATTTGACCCTAAAACCTAATTGATATCACCCGCCGGGCGATCAGGGGGTTAATCCGTTATTGGGTAATAAATGGCGGGTGCCCTGACAGTATAAAAAACAAACTAACTAACCAGCATCACCCGTAACAGTTATACGGTGATCACTGGTGAAAGGGTTAACTAGGGACAATCAGGGGGTTAAAACCTTTATTAGGTAAATATATGGGGGTACCTGACACTATATAAAAACCTGACGGGGAACCTAAATAACTAAATAACTAACTGGCTAACCAGCGTCACCAGTGACACTTATACAGTGATCACTGGTGAAAGAGTTAACTCTAGGGGCAATCAGGGGGTTAAAACCTTTATTTATGTAACTCCATTCAATATTGTATGCCTATGTAAAACCACATGTTATATTATCTGTTCTGTTTCAATTCTTAATAAAAATTTTGATTGAGAAAAAAAAAAACCTTTATTTAGGTTGTAATATGGGGTACCTGACCTATAAACCTATTTATGAACCTATATAAACCTGGCGGTTAACCTAAAAAAAAACTGGCTACCTAGCGGCACCAGTGACACTAATGCAGCGATCAGAAAAACGATCGCTTAGTGACACTGGCAAAAGGGGGTGAAAGGGTTAACTAGGGGGCAATGAGGGGGTTAAAACCTTTATTAGGGGGGGGGGTAGGGGGCTACCTTAGACCTAAAGGGGCCTAAAACGAACTGCCCTAACAGTTATTACAGTCACACTGACACTAAGGCCCCTTTCACACTGGGGTGGGGAGCTGCGGTGACGGTAAAGCAGCGCTATATTTAGCGCTGCTTTACCGTCGTTTTAAACCGCGGTATTCGGCCGCGAGTGGCCGAAAAAGGGTGAAAGAGCGCCGCCGTAGCGGCGCTTTGCGGCGGTATTGCCACGGTTTTACCGCGGCTTCCCATTCAAATCAATGGGAAGGAGCGGTATAGGAGCGGTGAACACACCGCTCATATACCGCTCCAAAGATGCTGCTAGCAGGACTTTTTTTGCATTCCTGCTAGTGCACCGCTCCAGTGTGAAAGCCCGCCGGCTTTCACACTGGAGTTAAAGGGGCCGGATTTTTTCAGGCGGTATACAGGCGATATTTTTAGCGCTGTACCGCCTGAAAAACGCCCCAGTGTGAAAGGGGCCTAAATGCAGTGATCAGTAAATAAATGATCACTGCAATTAGTGACACTGTGACTGGGGGGCAGGGGGTGATCTGGGGGGGATCTGGGGTGACAGGGGGGTGAAATATGTGCCTATGTGTACTGGTGTCAGTGTACTGTTAGTGCACTAATCTGGTTGTCTTCTCTCCTCGGCGTCCTGGTCAGATAGACCGACACGCTCCTGGCGAATCAGATGCTTCCCCTGTGTTTAGAATTACACAGACAGGGGAAGCATCTGATTCGCCAGGAGCGATCGCGAGGGGGTGGCCAGAAACCACTGGCCGTCCCCTCATCTCGGATTGCTCCTGAAGCGATGCGGACCGTCCCCGCCAGAGGGGGGGGGGCGATCGGACCCCCCACCCGCCGGAAGAATGTCACGTACAGGTACGGTATTTTGCCTGTACGTGCCATTCTGCTGACATATATGTACATGGGGCGGTCGGCAAGTGGTTAAGGGGAACCCCTGGGTCAAATTAAAAAAAAAAAAAAAAAATTACGTTGGGTTCCCCCTAAATATCCATACCAGACCCTTCAGGTCTGGCATGGATTTTAATGGGAACTCCACACAAAATAAAAAAAAAAATGGCGTGGGGGGTCCCCCTCAAAAATCCATACCAGACCCTTATCCGAGCATGCAACCTGGCAGGCCGCAAGAAAAGATGGGGGGGGGGGACAAGAGAGTGCCCCCCTCCTGAACCGTACCAGGCCACATGCCCTCAACATTGGGAGGATGCTTTGGGGGTCTGTGACCCCTCAAAGCACCATGTCCCCATGTTGATGAGGAGAAGGGTCTCTTCCCCACAACCCTTGCCGGTGGTTGTGAGGGTCTGCGGGTGGGGGGCTTATCAGAATCTGGAAGCCCCCTTTAGCAAGGGGACACCCAGATCCCGCCCCCCGTTTGAAATGGTAAGGGGGTACAAAAGTACCCCTACCATTTCACAAAGAAAGTGTAAAAAAATAGTTAAAAAACACACAGACACCGTTGGGTAAAGTCCTTTATTATAAATAAAGCAAAAGATTCCAGCAGTGGTAATGGGGGGGGGCACGGCCCCCTTTCCCCAGGGCACCCCCCATGTTGAGGGCACGCGGCCTGGTACGGCTCAGGAGGGGTGGTCTCTGCTCCGGGGTCCAGCGATGGCTGATCTCTTCCGACGTCCAGCGCTGCGCGTCCTGTCTCCACGGAGACACTGAGGGAATTCCATCTGCAGAGAAGGAGCGGGCCACTCCATCACCTGACCCCGCCCCCCTCTGACGCAACGCAAGGGGGAAGCTGGGATTCCTCTGTGACGTACGGGTGACCCCGCCCCCTCTGATCTAACGGGAACCTGCGTTACATCAGAGGGGGCGGGGTCACCCGTACGTCACTGGGGAGACCAAGGCTTTGGTATGCGCCCCTTCACAGCCATACTATGCACACCCCCCAGGTACGAAATTTAAAGGAATATTACACTTTTATTGTTTCACTTTAAGCATTATTAAAATCACTGCTCCTGAAAAAACGTCAGTTTTTAATACTTTTTTTGCATTGATACATGTCCCCTGGGACAGGACCCAGGTCCCCAAACACTTTTTATGACAATAACTCGCATATTAGCCTTTAAAATTAGCACTTTTGATTTTTAACGTTCGAGTCCCATAGATTTTAATAGGGTTCTAAAGTTCACACAAGCTTTAGGTCTGTTCGCAGGTTCTGGTGCGAACCGAATAGACATGTGCAAAAGGAAAAAAATTTGTTTAGTTTAGTTTCGTTTTAATTCGTTAATTAATTTCGTTTAGTTAGATTCATTACATTTGTTAAATTCGTTTTCGGATTTCGTTTAGATTTCGACCGATTTTCGAATTCGAAAATATTTTGCGACCCGACTTTGGGTCCACGTATCTCGGTGTTACTTGGTGATAGAAAAACCAAATTTGGATATGTTGTAGTGCTAGTTCTAGCTAGTTTCTAGCTACAAGTGGCCCCGAGATATGTGGCCCCAAAGTCGGGCCAAAAAAAGTTAATTCTCTGCTGTAGAAAAGTGCTTGACATTTTGCGACCCGACTTTGGGGCCACGTATCTCGGGGCCACTTATAGCTAGAAACCCCAAATTTGGTATGCAAACACAGTAGAACTAGCACTACAACCTCTCCATTTGGTGTTTCTATCACCAAGTAACCCCGAGATACGTGGACCCAAATTCGGGTCACAAAATATTTTCGAATTCGGTTGAAATAGTTTCAAATGCGGTTGAAATCATTTCAAATGCAGTTGAAAAAATTTCAAATCATGTTGATACTATTTCAAGCGGATTCGAAAATATTTTGCGACCCGACTTTGAAAAAAAAAATGAAATTGATTCTAACAGTCTGCAGAAGATCTGCAAAAAAAAAAGAAGTGAAATGGCTGTTAATAGTCTACAGGACATCTGCTATTAAATTATATATTTTTTTATTCTGTTCTAATCTTTTCTATTTGAATTATACATTTTGGAAGATGGTTATTTACTTATATACATCTGTCACATAAAAAAAAAGGATGTGAAATGGCTGTCACGGATGTCGATCGCAAGGCAAGTACATATGCTGTATCTCATTGTCCACTTGGCACAACACCTGCCACAAGCCCCAAGACACCTACCATGAGTGCCACGTGACCGACCACAAGTGCCACATGACCTGCCACGTGACCAAGTTGTGGATTGTCCACTTGCCATGTCACCTGCCACAAGTTATGGGTTCCTAGCACCAAGTGACCCCCAGATATGGGGGATATGTCAAGTACTTTTCTACAGCAGAGAATTACATTTTGTGACCCGACTTTGGGGCCACGTATCTCGGGGCCACTTATAGCTAGAAACCCCAAATTTGGTATGCAAACACAGTAGAACTAGCACTACAACCTCTCCAAATTTGGGGTTTATTTATTATACACATCTGTCACATAAAAAAAAAGATGTGAAATGGCTGTCACGGATGTCGGTCGCAAGGCAAGTACATATGCTGTATGTCATTGTCCACTTGCCACAACACCTGCCACAAGTGCCAAGACACCTGCCACGATTGCCACATGACCGGCCATGAGTGCCACGTGACCGACCACAAGTGCCACGTGACCGACCACAAGTGCCACGTGACCTGCCACGTGACCAAGTTGTGGATTGTCCACTTGCCATGTCACCTGCCACAAGTTATGGGGTTCCTAGCACCAAGTGACCCCCAGATATGGGGCATATGTCAAGTACTTTTCTACAGCAGAGAATTACATTTTGTGACCCGACTTTGAGGCCACGTATCTCGGGGCCACTTATAGCTAGAAATGCCAAATTTGGTATGCAAACACAGTAGAACTAGCACTACAATCTCTCCAAATTTGGGGTTTCTATCACCAAGTAACCCCGAGATACATGGACCCAAATTCGGGTCGCAAGATATTTTCGAATCCGGTTGAAATAGTTTCAAATGCGGTTGAAAAAATTTCAAATGCAGTTGAAAACATTTCAAATGCAGTTGAAAAAATTTCAAATGCAGTTGAAAAAATTTCAAATGCAGTTGAAAAAATTTCAAATGCAGTTGAAAAAATTTCAAATGCAGTTGAAAAAATTTCAAATGCAGTTGAAAAAATTTCAAATGCAGTTGAAAACATTTCAAGCGGATTCGAAAATATTTTGCGACCCGACTTTGAAAAAAAAAATTAAATTGATTCTAACAGTCTGCAGAAGATCTGCAAAAAAAGTGAAATGGCTGTTAATAGTCTACAGGAGATCTGCTAAAAAAAGAAATAGATGCTAATAGTCTGCAGGAGATCTGGTGAGAAAACAAAATAGATACTAATTGTCTGCAGGAGATCTGCAAAAAAAAAGTGAAATGGTTGTTAATAGTCTACAGGAGATCTGCTAAAAAAAGAAATAGATGCTAATAGTCTGCAGGAGATCTGGTGAGAAAACGAAATAGATACTAATAGTCTGTAGTTGTAGTGCTAGTTCTACTGTGTTGGCATACCAAATTTGGGGTTTCTAGCTACAAGTGGCCCCGAGATACTTGGCCCCAAAGTCGGCTCACAAAATGTAATTCTCTGTTGTAGAAAAGTACTTGACATATCCCCCATATCTGGGGGTCACTTGGTGCTAGGAACCCCATAACTTGTGGCAGGTGACATGGCAAGTGGACAATCCACAACTTGGTCACGTGGCAGGTCACGTGGCACTTGTGGTCGGTCACGTGGCACTCATGGCAGGTGTCTTGGCACTTGTGGCAGGTGTTGTGGCAAGTGGACAATGACATACAGCATATGTACTTGCCTTGCGATCGACATCCGTGACAGCCATTTCACATCTTTTTTTTATGTGACAGATGTATATAAGTAAATAACCATCTTCCAAAATTTATAATTCAAATAGAAAAGATTAGAACACAATAGAAAAAAATATATAATTTAATAGCAGATCTCCTGTAGACTATTAACAGCCATTTCACTTCTTTTTTTTTGCAGATCTTCTGCAGACTGTTAGAATCAATTTCATTTTTTTTTTTCAAAGTCGGGTCGCAAAATATTTTCGAATCCGCTTGAAATAGTGTCAACATGATTTGAAATTATTTCAACTGCATATGAAATTTTTTCAACTGCATTTGAAATTTTTTCAACTGCATTTGAAATTTTTTCAACCGAATTCGAAAATATTTTGCGACCCGACTTTGGGTCCACGTATCTCGGGGTTACTTGGTGATAGAAACCCCAAATTTGGTATGCAAACACAGTAGAACTAGAACTACAACCTCTCCAAATTTGATGTTTCTATCACCAAGTAACCCCGAGATACGTGGACCCAAATTCGGGTCACAAAATATTTTCGAATTCGGTTGAAATAGTTTCAAATGCGGTTGAAATCATTTCAAATGCAGTTGAAAAAATTTCAAATCATGTTCATACTATTTCAAGCGGATTCGAAAATATTTTTGCGACCCGACTTTGAAAAAAAAAAAATGAAATTGATTCTAACAGTCTGCAGAAGATCTGCAAAAAAAAAAGAAGTGAAATGGCTGTTAATAGTCTACAGGACATCTGCTATTAAATTATATATTTTTTTATTCTGTTCTAATCTTTTCTATTTGAATTATACATTTTGGAAGATGGTTATTTACTTATATACATCTGTCACATAAAAAAAAGGATGTGAAATGGCTGTCACGGATGTCGATCGCAAGGCAAGTACATATGCTGTATCTCATTGTCCACTTGACACAACACCTGCCACAAGCGCCAAGACACATGCCATGAGTGCCACGTGACCGACCACAAGTGCCACGTGACCTGCCACGTGACCAAGTTGTGGATTGTCCACTTGCCATGTCACCTGCCACAAGTTATGGGGTTCCTAGCACCAAGTGACCCCCAGATATGGGGGATATGTCAAGTACTTTTCTACAGCAGAGAATTACATTTTGTGACCCGACTTTGGGGCCACGTATCTCGGGGCCACTTATAGCTAGAAACCCCAAATTTGGTATGCAAACACAGTAGAACTAGCACTACAACCTCTCCAAATTTGGGGTTTATTTATTATACACATCTGTCACATAAAAAAAAAGATGTGAAATGGCTGTCACGGATGTCGACTTTGAAAAAAAAAATGAAATTGATTCTAACAGTCTGCAGAAGATCTGCAAAAAAAAAAGAAGTGAAATGGCTGTTAATAGTCTACAGGACATCTGCTATTAAATTATATATTTTTTTATTCTGTTCTAATCTTTTCTATTTGAATTATACATTTTGGAAGATGGTTATTTACTTATATACATCTGTCACATAAAAAAAAAGGATGTGAAATGGCTGTCACGGATGTCGATCGCAAGGCAAGTACATATGCTGTATCTCATTGTCCACTTGACACAACACCTGCCACAAGCGCCAAGACACCTGCCATGAGTGCCACGTGACCGACCACAAGTGCCACGTGACCTGCCACGTGACCAAGTTGTGGATTGTCCACTTGCCATGTCACCTGCCACAAGTTATGGGGTTCCTAGCACCAAGTGACCCCCAGATATGGGGGATATGTCAAGTACTTTTCTACAGCAGAGAATTACATTTTGTGACCCGACTTTGGGGCCACGTATCTCGGGGCCACTTATAGCTAGAAACCCCAAATTTGGTATGCAAACACAGTAGAACTAGCACTACAACCTCTCCAAATTTGGGGTTTATTTATTATACACATCTGTCACATAAAAAAAAAGATGTGAAATGGCTGTCACGGATGTCGGTCGCAAGGCAAGTACATATGCTGTATGTCATTGTCCACTTGCCACAACACCTGCCACAAGTGCCAAGACACCTGCCACGATTGCCACATGACCGGCCACGAGTGCCACGTGACCTGCCACGTGACCAAGTTGTGGATTGTCCACTTGCCATGTCACCTGCCACAAGTTATGGGGTTCCTAGCACCAAGTGACCCCCAGATATGGGGCATATGTCAAGTACTTTTCTACAGCAGAGAATTACATTTTGTGACCCGACTTTGGGGCCACGTATCTCGGGGCCACTTATAGCTAGAAACCCCAAATTTGGTATGCAAACACAGTAGAACTAGCACTACAACCTCTCCAAATTTGGGGTTTATTTATTATACACATCTGTCACATAAAAAAAAAGATGTGAAATGGCTGTCACGGATGTCGGTCGCAAGGCAAGTACATATGCTGTATGTCATTGTCCACTTGCCACAACACCTGCCACAAGTGCCAAGACACCTGCCACGATTGCCACATGACCGGCCACGAGTGCCACGTGACCGACCACAAGTGCCACGTGACCTGCCACGTGACCAAGTTGTGGATTGTCCACTTGCCATGTCACCTGCCACAAGTTATGGGGTTCCTAGCACCAAGTGACCCCCAGATATGGGGCATATGTCAAGTACTTTTCTACAGCAGAGAATTACATTTTGTGACCCGACTTTGGGGCCACGTATCTCGGGCCACTTATAGCTAGAAACGCCAAATTTGGTATGCAAACACAGTAGAACTAGCACTACAATCTCTTCAAATTTGGGGTTTCTATCACCAAGTAACCCCGAGATACGTGGACCCAAATTCGGGTCGCAAGATATTTTCGAATCCGGTTGAAATAGTTTCAAATGCAGTTGAAAAAATGTGAAATGCAGTTGAAAAAATTTCAAATGCAGTTGAAAAAATTTCAAATCATGTTGATACTATTTCAAGCGGATTTGAAAATATTTTGCGACCCGACTTTGAAAAAAAAAATTAAATTGATTCTAACAGTCTGCAGAAGATCTGCAAAAAAGTGAAATGGCTGTTAATAGTCTACAGGAGATCTGCTAAAAAAAGAAATAGATGCTAATAGTCTGCAGGAGATCTGGTGATAAAACGAAATAGATACTAATTGTCTGCAGGAGATCTGCAAAAAAAAAAAGTGAAATGGTTGTTAATAGTCTACAGGAGATCTGCTAAAAAAGAAATAGATGCTAATAGTCTGCAGGAGATCTGGTGAGAAAACGAAATAGATACTAATAGTCTGTAGTTGTAGTGCTAGTTCTACTGTGTTTGCATACCAAATTTGGGGTTTCTAGCTACAAGTGGCCCCGAGATACGTGGCCCCAAAGTCGGCTCACAAAATGTAATTCTCTGTTGTAGAAAAGTACTTGACATATCCCCCATATCTGGGGGTCACTTGGTGCTAGGAACCCCATAACTTGTGGCAGGTGACATGGCAAGTGGACAATCCACAACTTGGTCACGTGGCAGGTCACGTGGCACTTGTGGTCGGTCACGTGGCACTCATGGCAGGTGTCTTGGCACTTGTGGCAGGTGTTGTGGCAAGTGAGCAAGTGATACAGCATATGTACTTGCCTTGCGATCGACATCCGTGACAGCCATTTCACATCTTTTTTTTATGTGACAGATGTATATAAGTAAATAACCATCTTCCAAAATTTATAATTCAAATAGAAAAGATTAGAACACAATAGAAAAAATATATAATTTAATAGCAGATCTCCTGTAGACTATTAACAGCCATTTCACTTCTTTTTTTTTTGCAGATCTTCTGCAGACTGTTAGAATCAATTTCATTTTTTTTTTTCAAAGTCGGGTCGCAAAATATTTTCGAATCCGCTTGAAATAGTGTCAACATGATTTGAAATTATTTCAACTGCATATGAAATTTTTTCAACTGCATTTGAAATTTTTTCAACCGAATTCGAAAATATTTTGCGACCCGACTTTGGGTCCACGTATCTCGGGGTTACTTGGTGATAGAAACCCCAAATTTGGTATGCAAACACAGTAGAACTAGAACTACAACCTCTCCAAATTTGATGTTTCTATCACCAAGTAACCCCGAGATACGTGGACCCAAATTCGGGTCACAAAATATTTTCGAATTTGTTTGAAATAGTTTCAAATGCGGTTGAAATCATTTCAAATGCAGTTGAAAAAATTTCAAATCATGTTGATACTATTTCAAGCGGATTCGAAAATATTTTGCGACCCGACTTTGAAAAAAAAAAAATGAAATTGATTCTAACAGTCTGCAGAAGATCTGCAAAAAAAAAAGAAGTGAAATGGCTGTTAATAGTCTACAGGACATCTGCTATTAAATTATATATTTTTTTATTCTGTTCTAATCTTTTCTATTTGAATTATACATTTTGGAAGATGGTTATTTACTTATATACATCTGTCACATAAAAAAAAAGGATGTGAAATGGCTGTCACGGATGTCGATCGCAAGGCAAGTACATATGCTGTATCTCATTGTCCACTTGACACAACACCTGCCACAAGCGCCAAGACACCTGCCATGAGTGCCACGTGACCGACCACAAGTGCCACATGACCTGCCACGTGACCAAGTTGTGGATTGTCCACTTGCCATGTCACCTGCCACAAGTTATGGTCCTAGCACCAAGTGACCCCCAGATATGGGGGATATGTCAAGTACTTTTCTACAGCAGAGAATTACATTTTGTGACCCGACTTTGGGGCCACGTATCTCGGGGCCACTTATAGCTAGAAACCCCAAATTTGGTATGCAAACACAGTAGAACTAGCACTACAACCTCTCCAAATTTGGGGTTTATTTATTATACACATCTGTCACATAAAAAAAAAGATGTGAAATGGCTGTCACGGATGTCGGTCGCAAGGCAAGTACATATGCTGTATGTCATTGTCCACTTGCCACAACACCTGCCACAAGTGCCAAGACACCTGCCACGATTGCCACATGACCGGCCACGAGTGCCACGTGACCTGCCACGTGACCAAGTTGTGGATTGTCCACTTGCCATGTCACCTGCCACAAGTTATGGGGTTCCTAGCACCAAGTGACCCCCAGATATGGGGCATATGTCAAGTACTTTTCTACAGCAGAGAATTACATTTTGTGACCCGACTTTGGGGCCACGTATCTCGGGGCCACTTATAGCTAGAAACCCCAAATTTGGTATGCAAACACAGTAGAACTAGCACTACAACCTCTCCAAATTTGGGGTTTATTTATTATACACATCTGTCACATAAAAAAAAAGATGTGAAATGGCTGTCACGGATGTCGGTCGCAAGGCAAGTACATATGCTGTATGTCATTGTCCACTTGCCACAACACCTGCCACAAGTGCCAAGACACCTGCCACGATTGCCACATGACCGGCCACGAGTGCCACGTGACCGACCACAAGTGCCACGTGACCTGCCACGTGACCAAGTTGTGGATTGTCCACTTGCCATGTCACCTGCCACAAGTTATGGGGTTCCTAGCACCAAGTGACCCCCAGATATGGGGCATATGTCAAGTACTTTTCTACAGCAGAGAATTACATTTTGTGACCCGACTTTGGGGCCACGTATCTCGGGCCACTTATAGCTAGAAACGCCAAATTTGGTATGCAAACACAGTAGAACTAGCACTACAATCTCTTCAAATTTGGGGTTTCTATCACCAAGTAACCCCGAGATACGTGGACCCAAATTCGGGTCGCAAGATATTTTCGAATCCGGTTGAAATAGTTTCAAATGCAGTTGAAAAAATGTGAAATGCAGTTGAAAAAATTTCAAATGCAGTTGAAAAAATTTCAAATCATGTTGATACTATTTCAAGCGGATTTGAAAATATTTTGCGACCCGACTTTGAAAAAAAAAATTTAATTGATTCTAACAGTCTGCAGAAGATCTGCAAAAAAGTGAAATGGCTGTTAATAGTCTACAGGAGATCTGCTAAAAAAAGAAATAGATGCTAATAGTCTGCAGGAGATCTGGTGATAAAACGAAATAGATACTAATTGTCTGCAGGAGATCTGCAAAAAAAAAAAGTGAAATGGTTGTTAATAGTCTACAGGAGATCTGCTAAAAAAGAAATAGATGCTAATAGTCTGCAGGAGATCTGGTGAGAAAACGAAATAGATACTAATAGTCTGTAGTTGTAGTGCTAGTTCTACTGTGTTTGCATACCAAATTTGGGGTTTCTAGCTACAAGTGGCCCCGAGATACGTGGCCCCAAAGTCGGCTCACAAAATGTAATTCTCTGTTGTAGAAAAGTACTTGACATATCCCCCATATCTGGGGGTCACTTGGTGCTAGGAACCCCATAACTTGTGGCAGGTGACATGGCAAGTGGACAATCCACAACTTGGTCACGTGGCAGGTCACGTGGCACTTGTGGTCGGTCACGTGGCACTCATGGCAGGTGTCTTGGCACTTGTGGCAGGTGTTGTGGCAAGTGAGCAAGTGATACAGCATATGTACTTGCCTTGCGATCGACATCCGTGACAGCCATTTCACATCTTTTTTTTATGTGACAGATGTATATAAGTAAATAACCATCTTCCAAAATGTATAATTCAAATAGAAAAGATTAGAACACAATAGAAAAAATATATAATTTAATAGCAGATCTCCTGTAGACTATTAACAGCCATTTCACTTCTTTTTTTTTTGCAGATCTTCTGCAGACTGTTAGAATCAATTTCATTTTTTTTTTTCAAAGTCGGGTCGCAAAATATTTTCGAATCCGCTTGAAATAGTGTCAACATGATTTGAAATTATTTCAACTGCATATGAAATTTTTTCAACTGCATTTGAAATTTTTTCAACCGAATTCGAAAATATTTTGCGACCCGACTTTGGGTCCACGTATCTCGGGGTTACTTGGTGATAGAAACCCCAAATTTGGTATGCAAACACAGTAGAACTAGAACTACAACCTCTCCAAATTTGATGTTTCTATCACCAAGTAACCCCGAGATACGTGGACCCAAATTCGGGTCACAAAATATTTTCGAATTTGTTTGAAATAGTTTCAAATGCGGTTGAAATCATTTCAAATGCAGTTGAAAAAATTTCAAATCATGTTGATACTATTTCAAGCGGATTCGAAAATATTTTGCGACCCGACTTTGAAAAAAAAAATGAAATTGATTCTAACAGTCTGCAGAAGATCTGCAAAAAAAAAAAGAAGTGAAATGGCTGTTAATAGTCTACAGGACATCTGCTATTAAATTATATATTTTTTTATTCTGTTCTAATCTTTTCTATTTGAATTATACATTTTGGAAGATGGTTATTTACTTATATACATCTGTCACATAAAAAAAAAGGATGTGAAATGGCTGTCACGGATGTCGATCGCAAGGCAAGTACATATGCTGTATCTCATTGTCCACTTGACACAACACCTGCCACAAGCGCCAAGACACCTGCCATGAGTGCCACGTGACCGACCACAAGTGCCACATGACCTGCCACGTGACCAAGTTGTGGATTGTCCACTTGCCATGTCACCTGCCACAAGTTATGGGGTTCCTAGCACCAAGTGACCCCCAGATATGGGGGATATGTCAAGTACTTTTCTACAGCAGAGAATTACATTTTGTGACCCGACTTTGGGGCCACGTATCTCGGGGCCACTTATAGCTAGAAACCCCAAATTTGGTATGCAAACACAGTAGAACTAGCACTACAACCTCTCCAAATTTGGGGTTTATTTATTATACACATCTGTCACATAAAAAAAAGATGTGAAATGGCTGTCACGGATGTCGGTCGCAAGGCAAGTACATATGCTGTATGTCATTGTCCACTTGCCACAACACCTGCCACAAGTGCCAAGACACCTGCCACGATTGCCACATGACCGGCCACGAGTGCCACGTGACCGACCACAAGTGCCACGTGACCTGCCACGTGACCAAGTTGTGGATTGTCCACTTGCCATGTCACCTGCCACAAGTTATGGGGTTCCTAGCACCAAGTGACCCCCAGATATGGGGCATATGTCAAGTACTTTTCTACAGCAGAGAATTACATTTTGTGACCCGACTTTGGGGCCACGTATCTCGGGGCCACTTATAGCTAGAAACCCCAAATTTGGTATGCAAACACAGTAGAACTAGCACTACAACCTCTCCAAATTTGGGGTTTATTTATTATACACATCTGTCACATAAAAAAAAAGATGTGAAATGGCTGTCACGGATGTCGGTCGCAAGGCAAGTACATATGCTGTATGTCATTGTCCACTTGCCACAACACCTGCCACAAGTGCCAAGACACCTGCCACGATTGCCACATGACCGGCCACGAGTGCCACGTGACCGACCACAAGTGCCACGTGACCTGCCACGTGACCAAGTTGTGGATTGTCCACTTGCCATGTCACCTGCCACAAGTTATGGGGTTCCTAGCACCAAGTGACCCCCAGATATGGGGCATATGTCAAGTACTTTTCTACAGCAGAGAATTACATTTTGTGACCCGACTTTGGGGCCACGTATCTCGGGCCACTTATAGCTAGAAACGCCAAATTTGGTATGCAAACACAGTAGAACTAGCACTACAATCTCTTCAAATTTGGGGTTTCTATCACCAAGTAACCCCGAGATACGTGGACCCAAATTCGGGTCGCAAGATATTTTCGAATCCGGTTGAAATAGTTTCAAATGCAGTTGAAAAAATGTGAAATGCAATTGAAAAAATTTCAAATGCAGTTGAAAAAATTTCAAATCATGTTGATACTATTTCAAGCGGATTTGAAAATATTTTGCGACCCGACTTTGAAAAAAAAAATTTAATTGATTCTAACAGTCTGCAGAAGATCTGCAAAAAAGTGAAATGGCTGTTAATAGTCTACAGGAGATCTGCTAAAAAAAGAAATAGATGCTAATAGTCTGCAGGAGATCTGGTGATAAAACGAAATAGATACTAATTGTCTGCAGGAGATCTGCAAAAAAAAAAGTGAAATGGTTGTTAATAGTCTACAGGAGATCTGCTAAAAAAGAAATAGATGCTAATAGTCTGCAGGAGATCTGGTGAGAAAACGAAATAGATACTAATAGTCTGTAGTTGTAGTGCTAGTTCTACTGTGTTTGCATACCAAATTTGGGGTTTCTAGCTACAAGTGGCCCCGAGATACGTGGCCCCAAAGTCGGCTCACAAAATGTAATTCTCTGTTGTAGAAAAGTACTTGACATATCCCCCATATCTGGGGGTCACTTGGTGCTAGGAACCCCATAACTTGTGGCAGGTGACATGGCAAGTGGACAATCCACAACTTGGTCACGTGGCAGGTCACGTGGCACTTGTGGTCGGTCACGTGGCACTCATGGCAGGTGTCTTGGCACTTGTGGCAGGTGTTGTGGCAAGTGAGCAAGTGATACAGCATATGTACTTGCCTTGCGATCGACATCCGTGACAGCCATTTCACATCTTTTTTTTATGTGACAGATGTATATAAGTAAATAACCATCTTCCAAAATGTATAATTCAAATAGAAAAGATTAGAACACAATAGAAAAAATATATAATTTAATAGCAGATCTCCTGTAGACTATTAACAGCCATTTCACTTCTTTTTTTTTTGCAGATCTTCTGCAGACTGTTATAATCAATTTCATTTTTTTTTTTTTTCAAAGTCGGGTCGCAAAATATTTTCGAATCCGCTTTAAATAGTATCAACATGATTTGAAATTATTTCAACTTCATTTTAAATTTTTTCAACTGCATTTTAAATTTTTTCAACCGAATTCGAAAATATTTTGCGACCCGACTTTGGGTCCACGTATCTCGGGGTTACTTGGTGATAGAAACCCCAAATTTGGTATGCAAACACAGTAGAACTAGAACTACAACCTCTCCAAATTTGATGTTTCTATCACCAAGTAACCCCGAGATACGTGGACCCAAATTCGGGTCACAAAATATTTTCGAATTTGTTTGAAATAGTTTCAAATGCGGTTGAAATCATTTCAAATGCAGTTGAAAAAATTTCAAATCATGTTGATACTATTTCAAGCGGATTCGAAAATATTTTGCGACCCGACTTTGAAAAAAAAAATGAAATTGATTCTAACAGTCTGCAGAAGATCTGCAAAAAAAAAAGAAGTGAAATGGCTGTTAATAGTCTACAGGACATCTGCTATTAAATTATATATTTTTTTATTCTGTTCTAATCTTTTCTATTTGAATTATACATTTTGGAAGATGGTTATTTACTTATATACATCTGTCACATAAAAAAAAAGGATGTGAAATGGCTGTCACGGATGTCGATCGCAAGGCAAGTACATATGCTGTATCTCATTGTCCACTTGACACAACACCTGCCACAAGCGCCAAGACACCTGCCATGAGTGCCACGTGACCGACCACAAGTGCCACGTGACCTGCCACGTGACCAAGTTGTGGATTGTCCACTTGCCATGTCACCTGCCACAAGTTATGGGGTTCCTAGCACCAAGTGACCCCCAGATATGGGGGATATGTCAAGTACTTTTCTACAGCAGAGAATTACATTTTGTGACCCGACTTTGGGGCCACGTATCTCGGGGCCACTTATAGCTAGAAACCCCAAATTTGGTATGCAAACACAGTAGAACTAGCACTACAACCTCTCCAAATTTGGGGTTTATTTATTATACACATCTGTCACATAAAAAAAAAAGATGTGAAATGGCTGTCACGGATGTCGGTCGCAAGGCAAGTACATATGCTGTATGTCATTGTCCACTTGCCACAACACCTGCCACAAGTGCCAAGACACCTGCCACGATTGCCACATGACCGGCCACGAGTGCCACGTGACCGACCACAAGTGCCACGTGACCTGCCACGTGACCAAGTTGTGGATTGTCCACTTGCCATGTCACCTGCCACAAGTTATGGGGTTCCTAGCACCAAGTGACCCCCAGATATGGGGCATATGTCAAGTACTTTTCTACAGCAGAGAATTACATTTTGTGACCCGACTTTGGGGCCACGTATCTCGGGGCCACTTATAGCTAGAAACCCCAAATTTGGTATGCAAACACAGTAGAACTAGCACTACAACCTCTCCAAATTTGGGGTTTATTTATTATACACATCTGTCACATAAAAAAAAAGATGTGAAATGGCTGTCACGGATGTCGGTCGCAAGGCAAGTACATATGCTGTATGTCATTGTCCACTTGCCACAACACCTGCCACAAGTGCCAAGACACCTGCCACGATTGCCACATGACCGGCCACGAGTGCCACGTGACCGACCACAAGTGCCACGTGACCTGCCACGTGACCAAGTTGTGGATTGTCCACTTGCCATGTCACCTGCCACAAGTTATGGGGTTCCTAGCACCAAGTGACCCCCAGATATGGGGCATATGTCAAGTACTTTTCTACAGCAGAGAATTACATTTTGTGACCCGACTTTGGGGCCACGTATCTCGGGCCACTTATAGCTAGAAACGCCAAATTTGGTATGCAAACACAGTAGAACTAGCACTACAATCTCTTCAAATTTGGGGTTTCTATCACCAAGTAACCCCGAGATACGTGGACCCAAATTCGGGTCGCAAGATATTTTCGAATCCGGTTGAAATAGTTTCAAATGCAGTTGAAAAAATGTGAAATGCAGTTGAAAAAATTTCAAATGCAGTTGAAAAAATTTCAAATCATGTTGATACTATTTCAAGCGGATTTGAAAATATTTTGCCCCCCGACTTTGAAAAAAAAATTAAATTGATTCTAACAGTCTGCAGAAGATCTGCAAAAAAGTGAAATGGCTGTTAATAGTCTACAGGAGATCTGCTAAAAAAAGAAATAGATGCTAATAGTCTGCAGGAGATCTGGTGATAAAACGAAATAGATACTAATTGTCTGCAGGAGATCTGCAAAAAAAAGTGAAATGGTTGTTAATAGTCTACAGGAGATCTGCTAAAAAAGAAATAGATGCTAATAGTCTGCAGGAGATCTGGTGAGAAAACGAAATAGATACTAATTGTCTGCAGGAGATCTGCAAAAAAAAAAAGTGAAATGGTTGTTAATAGTCTACAGGAGATCTACTAAAAAAGAAATAGATGCTAATAGTCTGCAGGAGATCTGGTGAGAAAACGAAATAGATACTAATAGTCTGTAGTTGTAGTGCTAGTTCTACTGTGTTTGCATACCAAATTTGGGGTTTCTAGCTACAAGTGGCCCCGAGATACGTGGCCCCAAAGTCGGCTCACAAAATGTAATTCTCTGTTGTAGAAAAGTACTTGACATATCCCCCATATCTGGGGGTCACTTGGTGCTAGGAACCCCATAACTTGTGGCAGGTGACATGGCAAGTGGACAATCCACAACTTGGTCACGTGGCAGGTCACGTGGCACTTGTGGTCGGTCACGTGGCACTCATGGCAGGTGTCTTGGCACTTGTGGCAGGTGTTGTGGCAAGTGAGCAAGTGATACAGCATATGTACTTGCCTTGCGATCGACATCCGTGACAGCCATTTCACATCTTTTTTTTTATGTGACAGATGTATATAAGTAAATAACCATCTTCCAAAATGTATAATTCAAATAGAAAAGATTAGAACACAATAGAAAAAATATATAATTTAATAGCAGATCTCCTGTAGACTATTAACAGCCATTTCACTTCTTTTTTTTTTGCAGATCTTCTGCAGACTGTTAGAATCAATTTCATTTTTTTTTTTCAAAGTCGGGTCGCAAAATATTTTCGAATCCGCTTGAAATAGTGTCAACATGATTTGAAATTATTTCAACTGCATATGAAATTTTTTCAACTGCATTTGAAATTTTTTCAACCGAATTCGAAAATATTTTGCGACCCGACTTTGGGTCCACGTATCTCGGGGTTACTTGGTGATAGAAACCCCAAATTTGGTATGCAAACACAGTAGAACTAGAACTACAACCTCTCCAAATTTGATGTTTCTATCACCAAGTAACCCCGAGATACGTGGACCCAAATTCGGGTCACAAAATATTTTCGAATTTGTTTGAAATAGTTTCAAATGCGGTTGAAATCATTTCAAATGCAGTTGAAAAAATTTCAAATCATGTTGATACTATTTCAAGCGGATTCGAAAATATTTTGCGACCCGACTTTGAAAAAAAAAATGAAATTGATTCTAACAGTCTGCAGAAGATCTGCAAAAAAAAAAGAAGTGAAATGGCTGTTAATAGTCTACAGGACATCTGCTATTAAATTATATATTTTTTTATTCTGTTCTAATCTTTTCTATTTGAATTATACATTTTGGAAGATGGTTATTTACTTATATACATCTGTCACATAAAAAAAAAGGATGTGAAATGGCTGTCACGGATGTCGATCGCAAGGCAAGTACATATGCTGTATCTCATTGTCCACTTGACACAACACCTGCCACAAGCGCCAAGACACCTGCCATGAGTGCCACGTGACCGACCACAAGTGCCACGTGACCTGCCACGTGACCAAGTTGTGGATTGTCCACTTGCCATGTCACCTGCCACAAGTTATGGGGTTCCTAGCACCAAGTGACCCCCAGATATGGGGGATATGTCAAGTACTTTTCTACAGCAGAGAATTACATTTTGTGACCCGACTTTGGGGCCACGTATCTCTGGGCCACTTATAGCTAGAAACCCCAAATTTGGTATGCAAACACAGTAGAACTAGCACTACAACCTCTCCAAATTTGGGGTTTATTTATTATACACATCTGTCACATAAAAAAAAAGATGTGAAATGGCTGTCACGGATGTCGGTCGCAAGGCAAGTACATATGCTGTATGTCATTTTCCACTTGCCACAACACCTGCCACAAGTGCCAAGACACCTGCCACGATTGCCACATGACCGGCCACGAGTGCCACGTGACCGACCACAAGTGCCACGTGACCTGCCACGTGACCAAGTTGTGGATTGTCCACTTGCCATGTCACCTGCCACAAGTTATGGGGTTCCTAGCACCAAGTGACCCCCAGATATGGGGCATATGTCAAGTACTTTTCTACAGCAGAGAATTACATTTTGTGACCCGACTTTGGGGCCACGTATCTCGGGGCCACTTATAGCTAGAAACCCCAAATTTGGTATGCAAACACAGTAGAACTAGCACTACAACCTCTCCAAATTTGGGGTTTATTTATTATACACATCTGTCACATAAAAAAAAAGATGTGAAATGGCTGTCACGGATGTCGGTCGCAAGGCAAGTACATATGCTGTATGTCATTGTCCACTTGCCACAACACCTGCCACAAGTGCCAAGACACCTGCCACGATTGCCACATGACCGGCCACGAGTGCCACGTGACCGACCACAAGTGCCACGTGACCTGCCACGTGACCAAGTTGTGGATTGTCCACTTGCCATGTCACCTGCCACAAGTTATGGGGTTCCTAGCACCAAGTGACCCCCAGATATGGGGCATATGTCAAGTACTTTTCTACAGCAGAGAATTACATTTTGTGACCCGACTTTGGGGCCACGTATCTCGGGCCACTTATAGCTAGAAACGCCAAATTTGGTATGCAAACACAGTAGAACTAGCACTACAATCTCTTCAAATTTGGGGTTTCTATCACCAAGTAACCCCGAGATACGTGGACCCAAATTCGGGTCGCAAGATATTTTCGAATCCGGTTGAAATAGTTTCAAATGCAGTTGAAAAAATGTGAAATGCAGTTGAAAAAATTTCAAATGCAGTTGAAAAAATTTCAAATCATGTTGATACTATTTCAAGCGGATTTGAAAATATTTTGCGACCCGACTTTGAAAAAAAAATTAAATTGATTCTAACAGTCTGCAGAAGATCTGCAAAAAAGTGAAATGGCTGTTAATAGTCTACAGGAGATCTGCTAAAAAAAGAAATAGATGCTAATAGTCTGCAGGAGATCTGGTGATAAAACGAAATAGATACTAATTGTCTGCAGGAGATCTGCAAAAAAAAGTGAAATGGTTGTTAATAGTCTACAGGAGATCTGCTAAAAAAGAAATAGATGCTAATAGTCTGCAGGAGATCTGGTGAGAAAACGAAATAGATACTAATTGTCTGCAGGAGATCTGCAAAAAAAAAGTGAAATGGTTGTTAATAGTCTACAGGAGATCTACTAAAAAAGAAATAGATGCTAATAGTCTGCAGGAGATCTGGTGAGAAAACGAAATAGATACTAATAGTCTGTAGTTGTAGTGCTAGTTCTACTGTGTTTGCATACCAAATTTGGGGTTTCTAGCTACAAGTGGCCCCGAGATACGTGGCCCCAAAGTCGGCTCACAAAATGTAATTCTCTGTTGTAGAAAAGTACTTGACATATCCCCCATATCTGGGGGTCACTTGGTGCTAGGAACCCCATAACTTGTGGCAGGTGACATGGCAAGTGGACAATCCACAACTTGGTCACGTGGCAGGTCACGTGGCACTTGTGGTCGGTCACGTGGCACTCATGGCAGGTGTCTTGGCACTTGTGGCAGGTGTTGTGGCAAGTGAGCAAGTGATACAGCATATGTACTTGCCTTGCGATCGACATCCGTGACAGCCATTTCACATCTTTTTTTTATGTGACAGATGTATATAAGTAAATAACCATCTTCCAAAATGTATAATTCAAATAGAAAAGATTAGAACACAATATAAAAAAATATATAATTTAATAGCAGATCTCCTGTAGACTATTAACAGCCATTTCACTTCTTTTTTTTTTGCAGATCTTCTGCAGACTGTTAGAATCAATTTCATTTTTTTTTTCAAAGTCGGGTCGCAAAATATTTTCGAATCCGCTTGAAATAGTGTCAACATGATTTGAAATTATTTCAACTGCATATGAAATTTTTTCAACTGCATTTGAAATTTTTTCAACCGAATTCGAAAATATTTTGCGACCCGACTTTGGGTCCACGTATCTCGGGGTTACTTGGTGATAGAAACCCCAAATTTGGTATGCAAACACAGTAGAACTAGAACTACAACCTCTCCAAATTTGATGTTTCTATCACCAAGTAACCCCGAGATACGTGGACCCAAATTCGGGTCACAAAATATTTTCGAATTTGTTTGAAATAGTTTCAAATGCGGTTGAAATCATTTCAAATGCAGTTGAAAAAATTTCAAATCATGTTGATACTATTTCAAGCGGATTCGAAAATATTTTGCGACCCGACTTTGAAAAAAAAATGAAATTGATTCTAACAGTCTGCAGAAGATCTGCAAAAAAAAAAGAAGTGAAATGGCTGTTAATAGTCTACAGGACATCTGCTATTAAATTATATATTTTTTTATTCTGTTCTAATCTTTTCTATTTGAATTATACATTTTGGAAGATGGTTATTTACTTATATACATCTGTCACATAAAAAAAAAGGATGTGAAATGGCTGTCACGGATGTCGATCGCAAGGCAAGTACATATGCTGTATCTCATTGTCCACTTGACACAACACCTGCCACAAGCGCCAAGACACCTGCCATGAGTGCCACGTGACCGACCACAAGTGCCACGTGACCTGCCACGTGACCAAGTTGTGGATTGTCCACTTGCCATGTCACCTGCCACAAGTTATGGGGTTCCTAGCACCAAGTGACCCCCAGATATGGGGGATATGTCAAGTACTTTTCTACAGCAGAGAATTACATTTTGTGACCCGACTTTGGGGCCACGTATCTCTGGGCCACTTATAGCTAGAAACCCCAAATTTGGTATGCAAACACAGTAGAACTAGCACTACAACCTCTCCAAATTTGGGGTTTATTTATTATACACATCTGTCACATAAAAAAAAAGATGTGAAATGGCTGTCACGGATGTCGGTCGCAAGGCAAGTACATATGCTGTATGTCATTTTCCACTTGCCACAACACCTGCCACAAGTGCCAAGACACCTGCCACGATTGCCACATGACCGGCCACGAGTGCCACGTGACCGACCACAAGTGCCACGTGACCTGCCACGTGACCAAGTTGTGGATTGTCCACTTGCCATGTCACCTGCCACAAGTTATGGGGTTCCTAGCACCAAGTGACCCCCAGATATGGGGCATATGTCAAGTACTTTTCTACAGCAGAGAATTACATTTTGTGACCCGACTTTGGGGCCACGTATCTCGGGGCCACTTATAGCTAGAAACCCCAAATTTGGTATGCAAACACAGTAGAACTAGCACTACAACCTCTCCAAATTTGGGGTTTATTTATTATACACATCTGTCACATAAAAAAAAAGATGTGAAATGGCTGTCACGGATGTCGGTCGCAAGGCAAGTACATATGCTGTATGTCATTGTCCACTTGCCACAACACCTGCCACAAGTGCCAAGACACCTGCCACGATTGCCACATGACCGGCCACGAGTGCCACGTGACCGACCACAAGTGCCACGTGACCTGCCACGTGACCAAGTTGTGGATTGTCCACTTGCCATGTCACCTGCCACAAGTTATGGGGTTCCTAGCACCAAGTGACCCCAGATATGGGGCATATGTCAAGTACTTTTCTACAGCAGAGAATTACATTTTGTGACCCGACTTTGGGGCCACGTATCTCGGGCCACTTATAGCTAGAAACGCCAAATTTGGTATGCAAACACAGTAGAACTAGCACTACAATCTCTTCAAATTTGGGGTTTCTATCACCAAGTAACCCCGAGATACGTGGACCCAAATTCGGGTCGCAAGATATTTTCGAATCCGGTTGAAATAGTTTCAAATGCAGTTGAAAAAATGTGAAATGCAGTTGAAAAAATTTCAAATGCAGTTGAAAAAATTTCAAATCATGTTGATACTATTTCAAGCGGATTTGAAAATATTTTGCGACCCGACTTTGAAAAAAAAAATTAAATTGATTCTAACAGTCTGCAGAAGATCTGCAAAAAAGTGAAATGGCTGTTAATAGTCTACAGGAGATCTGCTAAAAAAAAGAAATAGATGCTAATAGTCTGCAGGAGATCTGGTGATAAAACGAAATAGATACTAATTGTCTGCAGGAGATCTGCAAAAAAAAGTGAAATGGTTGTTAATAGTCTACAGGAGATCTGCTAAAAAAGAAATAGATGCTAATAGTCTGCAGGAGATCTGGTGAGAAAACGAAATAGATACTAATAGTCTGTAGTTGTAGTGCTAGTTCTACTGTGTTTGCATACCAAATTTGGGGTTTCTAGCTACAAGTGGCCCCGAGATACGTGGCCCCAAAGTCGGCTCACAAAATGTAATTCTCTGTTGTAGAAAAGTACTTGACATATCCCCCATATCTGGGGGTCACTTGGTGCTAGGAACCCCATAACTTGTGGCAGGTGACATGGCAAGTGGACAATCCACAACTTGGTCACGTGGCAGGTCACGTGGCACTTGTGGTCGGTCACGTGGCACTCATGGCAGGTGTCTTGGCACTTGTGGCAGGTGTTGTGGCAAGTGAGCAAGTGATACAGCATATGTACTTGCCTTGCGATCGACATCCGTGACAGCCATTTCACATCTTTTTTTTATGTGACAGATGTATATAAGTAAATAACCATCTTCCAAAATGTATAATTCAAATAGAAAAGATTAGAACACAATAGAAAAAATATATAATTTAATAGCAGATCTCCTGTAGACTATTAACAGCCATTTCACTTCTTTTTTTTTTGCAGATCTTCTGCAGACTGTTAGAATCAATTTCATTTTTTTTTTTTTTCAAAGTCGGGTCGCAAAATATTTTCGAATCCGCTTGAAATAGTGTCAACATGATTTGAAATTATTTCAACTGCATATGAAATTTTTTCAACTGCATTTGAAATTTTTTCAACCGAATTCGAAAATATTTTGCGACCCGACTTTGGGTCCACGTATCTCGGGGTTACTTGGTGATAGAAACCCCAAATTTGGTATGCAAACACAGTAGAACTAGAACTACAACCTCTCCAAATTTGATGTTTCTATCACCAAGTAACCCCGAGATACGTGGACCCAAATTCGGGTCACAAAATATTTTCGAATTTGTTTGAAATAGTTTCAAATGCGGTTGAAATCATTTCAAATGCAGTTGAAAAAATTTCAAATCATGTTGATACTATTTCAAGCGGATTCGAAAAAATATTTTGCGACCCGACTTTGAAAAAAAAAATGAAATTGATTCTAACAGTCTGCAGAAGATCTGCAAAAAAAAAAAGAAGTGAAATGGCTGTTAATAGTCTACAGGACATCTGCTATTAAATTATATATTTTTTTATTCTGTTCTAATCTTTTCTATTTGAATTATACATTTTGGAAGATGGTTATTTACTTATATACATCTGTCACATAAAAAAAAAGGATGTGAAATGGCTGTCACGGATGTCGATCGCAAGGCAAGTACATATGCTGTATCTCATTGTCCACTTGACACAACACCTGCCACAAGCGCCAAGACACCTGCCATGAGTGCCACGTGACCGACCACAAGTGCCACGTGACCTGCCACGTGACCAAGTTGTGGATTGTCCACTTGCCATGTCACCTGCCACAAGTTATGGGGTTCCTAGCACCAAGTGACCCCCAGATATGGGGGATATGTCAAGTACTTTTCTACAGCAGAGAATTACATTTTGTGACCCGACTTTGGGGCCACGTATCTCGGGGCCACTTATAGCTAGAAACCCCAAATTTGGTATGCAAACACAGTAGAACTAGCACTACAACCTCTCCAAATTTGGGGTTTATTTATTATACACATCTGTCACATAAAAAAAAAGATGTGAAATGGCTGTCACGGATGTCGGTCGCAAGGCAAGTACATATGCTGTATGTCATTGTCCACTTGCCACAACACCTGCCACAAGTGCCAAGACACCTGCCACGATTGCCACATGACCGGCCACGAGTGCCACGTGACCGACCACAAGTGCCACGTGACCTGCCACGTGACCAAGTTGTGGATTGTCCACTTGCCATGTCACCTGCCACAAGTTATGGGGTTTCTATCACCAAGTAACCCCGAGATACGTGGACCCAAATTCGGGTCGCAAGATATTTTCGAATCCGGTTGAAATAGTTTCAAATGCGGTTGAAAACATTTCAAATGCAGTTGAAAAAATTTCAAATGCAGTTGAAAAAATGTCAAATGCAGTTGAAAAAATGTCAAATGCAGTTGAAAAAATTTCAAATGCAGTTGAAAAAATTTCAAATGCAGTTGAAAAAATTTCAAATGCAGTTGAAAACATTTCAAATCATGTTGATACTATTTCAAGCGGATTCGAAAATATTTTGCGACCCGACTTTGAAAAAAAAAAAATTAAATTGATTCTAACAGTCTGCAGAAGATCTGCAAAAAAAGTGAAATGGCTGTTAATAGTCTACAGGAGATCTGCTAAAAAAGAAATAGATGCTAATAGTCTGCAGGAGATCTGGTGAGAAAACGAAATAGATACTAATTGTCTGCAGGAGATCTGCAAAAAAAAAAGTGAAATGGTTGTTAATAGTCTACAGGAGATCTGCTAAAAAAAGAAATAGATGCTAATAGTCTGCAGGAGATCTGGTGAGAAAACGAAATAGATACTAATAGTCTGTAGTTGTAGTGCTAGTTCTACTGTGTTTGCATACCAAATTTGGGGTTTCTAGCTACAAGTGGCCCCGAGATACGTGGCCCCAAAGTCGGGTCACAAAATGTAATTCTCTGCTGCAGAAAAGTACTTGACATATCGCCCCTATCTTGGGGTCACTTGGTGCTAGGAACCCCACAACTTGTGGCAGGTGACGTGGCAAGTGGACTATCCACAACTTGGTCACGTGGCCGGTCATGTGGCACGCGTGGCCGGTCACGTGGCACTCGTGGCCGGTGCCATGCCACTCGTGGCTGGTGTCGTGCCACTCGTGGCAGGTGTCGTGGCACTTGTGGCAAGTGAACAATACACAACTTGTGGCAGGTGATGTGGCAAGTGGACAATGACATACAGCATATGTACTTGCCTTGCGATCGACATCCGTGTTAGACGTGCAAAAAGAAAATAATTGTTTTGTTTCTTTTTAATTCGTTAATTAATTCATTTTGTTTAGTTAGATTCGTTAAATTCGTTTTCGGATCTTGTTTCGTTTTTGACCGAATTCGAAAAATCAGTCGCATTTGAAATTATTTCAACCGGATTTGAAAATATTTCAACCGGATTTAAAAATATTTCAACCGGATTTAAAAATATTTCAACCGAATTTAAAAATATTTCTACTGGATTTAAAATTATTTCAACTGCATTAGAAACTATTTCAACCAGATTTGAAACAGTTTCTAATGCAGTTGAAATAGTTTCTAATGCAGTTGAAATAATTTCAACCAGATTTGAAAATATTTCAACTGCATTTGAAATTATTTCAACCGAATTCGAAAATATTTTGCGACCCGACTTTGGGTCCACGTATCTCGGGGTTACTTGGTGATATAAACCCCAAATTTGAAGATTGTAGTGCTAGTTCTACTGTGTTTGCATACCAAATTTGGGGTTTCTAGCTATAAGTGGCCCCGAGATACGTGGCCCCAAAGTCGGGTCACAAAATGTAATTCTCTGCTGTAGAAAAGTACTTGACATATGCCCCATATCTGGGGTCACTTGGTGCTAGGAACCCCATAACTTGTGGCAGGTGACATGGCAAGTGGACAATCCACAACTTGGTCACGTGGCAGGTCACGTGGCACTTGTGGTCGGTCACGTGGCACTCATGGCAGGTGTCTTGGCGCTTGTGGCAGGTGTTGTGGCAAGTGGACAATGACATACAGCATATGTACTTGCCTTGCGATCGACATCCGTGACAGCCATTTCACATCCTTTTTTTTTATGTGACAGATGTATATAAGTAAATAACCATCTTCCAAAATGTATAATTCAAATAGAAAAGATTAGAACACAATAGAAAAAAATATATAATTTAATAGCAGATCTCCTGTAGACTATTAACAGCCATTTCACTTCTTTTTTTTTTTTGCAGATCTTCTGCAGACTGTTAGAATCAATTTCATTTTTTTTTTTCAAAGTCGGGTCGCAAAATATTTTCGAATCCGCTTGAAATAGTGTCAACATGATTTGAAATTATTTCAACTGCATTTGAAATTTTTTCAACTGCATTTGAAATTTTTTCAACTGCATTTGAAATTTTTTCAACTGCATTTGAAATTTTTTCAACTGCATTTGAAATTATTTCAACCGAATTCGAAAATATTTTGCAACCCGACTTTGGGTCCACGTATCTCGGGGTTACTTGGTGATAGAAATAGTTTCTAATGCAGATGAAATATTTTCAAATCTGGTTGAAATAGTTTCTAATGCAGTTGAAATAGTTTCTAATGCAGTTGAAATAGTTTCTAATGCAGTTGAAATAGTTTCTAATGCAGTTGAAATAGTTTCTAATGCAGTTGAAATAATTTCAACCAGATTTGAAAATATTTCAACTGCATTTGAAATTATTTCAACCGAATTCGAAAATATTTTGCGACCCGAATATGGGTCCACGTATCTCGGGGTCACTTGGTGATATAAACCCCAAATTTGGAGAGGTTGTAGTGCTAGTTCTACTGTGTTTACATACCAAATTTGAGGTTTCTAGCTATAAGTGGCCCTGAGATATGTGGCCACTTATGTGGTCGGGTCACAAAATGTCAAGCACTTTTCTGCAGCAGAGAATGACATTTTTCGACCCGACTTTGGGGCCACATATCTCGGGGCCACTTGTAGCTAGAAACCCCAAATTTGGTATGCAAACACAATAGAACTAGCACTAAGTGACCCTGAGATATTTCGAATTTCGTCCGCGATTTTTCGATTCGAAAAAAATTCGGATTCGATTAAATTCGTTAGTATTGTAATTCGGTAACTCGGATGCATCCGAATGTCCGAATAATGAAAAATTCGTCCGAATTTCGATTCGGAACATAACGAAATGCACATGTCTAGAACCGAACAGGGGGGTGTTCGGCTCATCCCTAATCCCTAGGAAATGTACCTAGCTGATTTTGATTGATGCTGCACCTTATGGGAAAACAGTAATGAACGTGAATTACTGAATTTATTCCCTAAACTAAATCAAAATGTCTCTTCTAGTTAACCAGTAAACAGAAAATAGAGGAAAAACTAAAATGTCAAATTGTTACATCATAACCTATCAGTATATGTCCATATTTAAAGGACAAGTTTATTATTTATTATTTTGCATTTTATTTATTAAGTCTAATTACTTCTTAGTAATGAGATAAAATTATTGATAAGTAAATATCTTCATTTTTATTTTTTATTTTTTTTACTTTATCCTCTCCCACTTCTTTTTAAACTAAATGGTTACAAACAGTGGTTGAACTGATCACTTTGATTGCTTTGTAGCATTCTCAGCTACAATTGTTGAACAACCACCCTTGTTGAGAAACATTCTTAAAAATGATACGTTATTGCATTCCTTTAAAATGTAAACATAAGACTTTAGGACAATGTTTATTCCACAATTTAGTTTATTTTTCTGTTATCACCCCACTAAGGCCGCGTACGCATGAGCGGACTTTCCCCTCGGGAATGTCCGCTGGACTGGAGTGCGCTGGACAATCCGCCCGTGTGTGGGCGCCGGCGGACTATTTCCTCCCAAAAGTCCGGCGGACTAAGTTTTAAGTTCAGACTTATAATTGTCCGCTGGACTCGGCAGTCCGGCGGACAATCCCGCGGTCTGTGTGCTAGTCCGCGGGACTTTTTTTTTTTTGTTCAAAATATTTTATTGAATTTGCAGTTTAATACAGTGTACAATTAAACGTTGTACGTCGCGCAACGACGTAGATGGTGTTATGGAAAAAAAAAAAAAAAAAAGAAGAAAACTGGGTTGAACAATCAAACATGTGTTCATTAACTTATGGTAACCAATATACAGAAGTAACATTAATCCTATAGAAAGGACAACCAGTGAGAAATAGTTACCGGTAGTACAACCTGACCACTCGGGTGGCACCCCATATGGGCTCTTTAGTGCCACAGGAGTGGACAGGTTTGAGTATGGATACAAAAATTCAGTCGTAGTTGGGTGTGAGTAACTTGGCGGTCTGTGTGGAAATAGGGGTAGGGAGGGTCCGATAGTGTTGCTCGGTCAAGAAAGAGTCATCAGTCTATGTGCTGGAGTTTAAGTACTTGTAGCAGCTGATGTCCAGTTAGTCCAGGGTTTCCAGTGGAGGGCTGTTTTGGCGGATAGAGTGTTGTTGGAAGACGTCACTGTCTCGTAACTGTGATGTAGGGAAACCAAGTCAATGACTTGGTGTAATGTCAGGGTGGTATCAGATTTCCAGTGTCTGGTAATGTTTAGTCTGGCAGCAAGAAGGATGTGGGTTGTCGTGTACCTTGAGGGGTAGGGGAGGTCTTCAATAGTTAGGTTGAGGATTGCAAGTGCCTAGAGGGTTGAGTGTCTAGAAATATTTGTGATGAGCTGGAATATGGTATTCAAGTATGTTTGTAGCTTGGGGCAAGCCCAAAAAATGTGGAACATATCGCCAACGTTTGAGTTGCACCTCCAGCAGGTGGAGGGTTTACGTGAGTCAAAGAAGGATAGTTTGGATGGTGTAAGATACCACCTTAGTGAGATTTTCTGAGTAAGTTCCCACAGGGCAGCACATTTGGTGGACTTGTAGATATACTTAAGTGCACTTTGCCATTGAGAGTCAGAGAAGGTGTGCGCGAGGTCTGTTTCCCACCTGTGATGAGGGTCAAGTTTAGTAAAGTCGGTTTTATTCTGTAATTGGTTGTAGAAATGGGATATGCCTCTAATTCTAGAGGTGGGGTTGGTAAGGTATTCCCAGGTTTTGGTATCAACAGTGTATAAGGGTAGTGATAGAGTGTTCAGGCAGTGGTGTATACGCAAGTAATTAAAGTGTTCCGAGATATGAAGGTCGTATTCAGTCTGGAGTTGTGGGAAGGGTTTGGGGTGGTCGGCTTGGATGAGGTCCTGTAGGGAGCGGATCCCTTTGAGGGTCCAGCTTGCGATTGGTAGGTCTGGCGAAAGGAATGACAGAGTACCTAGTGGGATATTAAATTGGAGGGCGGGTGGGGGAGGGTGTTGGAGAGCCGTAAATCTCTTCCATGCGTGTGCGGAGGCTCTCATAGTTGGCGGTATGGAGGTCGAGATTGGAGTGCCTAAGGGGACGCTCATGAGCCAGTCTTTTAGATTGGGTCGGGTGAGAGCAAAGCTTTCCAATTGTGTCCAAGATGAGCTCGGACCTGGTTGGAACCATTTGGGCAGTTGGGCTAGGATCGCGGACAAGTAGTAGTCCTCAAAATCGATGGATCCCACACCACCCGCAAGTTTGTGTTTGATTAACTTTTGGTGTGCGCATCGTGGCTTCTTATTGTTCCATAAAAATTTGTTGAAGATGGTTCGAAGGGTTCTAAAGAAGGAGGAGGGGAGTGGGACGGGAAGAGTTCTGAAGAAATATAGTATTTGGGGGAGACAGATCATTTTAAAGGCTGCTAGTCTGCCAGACCAAGAGAGTTCGTGTTGCGCAATTGCTCGGGAAGATGATTGAATAGTTTGTAGGAGTGGCAGGAAGTTGCATGAGTATAGATGTCTGAGTGTTCGTGGAAGTGTGATTCCTAGGTAGGAAATGTTGTTGTCTGCCCATGTAAACTGATGCTGTAGTTGCAGTAAGTTTCTGATAGTAGCGTCAATGTGTATGTCGAGTATGAAAGATTTGGTCGTGTTCACCTTGTAATTTGAAATTGAGCTAAACCAGGTCAACAATTTTTGTACTTCAGCCAGGGAAGAAGTCGGATCAGTGAGGATTAGTATGACGTCGTCAGCGAAAAGGCTAATTTTGTGGGAGATTGGACCAATTTGGAGCCCCGAGATATTGGGATTGGAGCGGACATGTTCAGCCAGGGGTTCCATGAGTAGGTTGAATATGAGGGGGGATAAGGGGCATCCCTGGCGCGTGCCATTGGTGATGGGGAATGGGCGAGAGAGCATGCCTTCGGTGAAGACTTGGGCTTCAGGATTAGAGTACAATGCCATAATGGCGTTTAATATATGGCTTTCGAATCCGAATTTTCGGAGGGTAGTGTGTAGGTAGGTCCAATGGACTCTATCGAACGCCTTCTCTGCGTCCAAAGATAGAAGCAGAGAAGGCGTTCCTGTGGAGTCAGCATGGTGGATGAGATTGAGCATCCGTCTGGTGGCATCTGAGGCTTGTCTGCCTTTCGTAAAGCCCGTCTGGTCGCTATGTATAAGGGTGGGCATGATCTGGAGTAGTCTCGTAGCTAACGTTTTTTGCATAAATTTTGAGGTCAAGGTTGAGTAGGGAGATTGGGCGGAAGTTTTGGGGCACGTTCGACTCCTTCCCTGGCTTTGGTATTGTTATTACAAGAGCATTTAAATATTCCTTAGAGAAACCAGAAGAGGAGGCAGCGTTGTTGAGGGTTTCAGTCAGGTGTTGTAGTAGTTGAGGGGAGTATTGTTTATAGTATTCTCCTGATAGACCATCGGGGCCCGGTGCTTTGCCTGCCGGTAGAGAGTTGATGATCATCTGAATTTCTTGTTCAGTGAACGGGGCGTTAAGGGCCTCTAGTTGTTCTGCAGTCAAAGTGGGCAGGTGTAGGGGTTTTAAAAAATTGTCGATCTCGTGTTGGGAGGGTTGAGGAGTGTGTGGGTCTCGGTTTAGATTGTAGAGGTCACAGTAATAAGTGCTAAATGCGTCAGCTATGTCTTGTGGGTTGTGCAGGGGCATTTTTGTATGAGGGTGGAGGAGATGGGAGATTTTGGTCTTTGCTCGTCTGCCTTTGAGTCGTTGTGCAAGGTGTTTCCCCGCTTTGTTGGAGGTAGAGTAGGTGGTCGCTTTCAGTTTTTTATGTAGGAATTCATATGAATGGAGTAGTAGAGTTCTGAGTTCCTGTCTTAGAGTCAGTAGTTGGTCAGCTAGTGAGTCTTTGGGATTACGTTTGTGGTTTGATTCTATGGTGGCTATTTGGGTCGTCAGTTCGTCTAAACGCTGCGTCCTCTTCCTTTTGTGGAGAGAACTAATTTTGATCAGCATCCCTCTCATGAAGGCTTTGTGAGCACTCCACACCACGCCAGGATCAGACACTGTGCCCTTGTTCAGGGAAAAAAAATCAGTGATATAGTTAGATATCTCCGGTATGTAGTTGCTATGTTGGATTATATAGTTGTTTACCCGCCAGAGATAGGTATTACGTTGGAAATTGGAATCATCAATGGTGATTGTAAGTGGGGCATGGTCTGACCATGTCGTGGTGTGGATCTCAGTGCTGGAAATTTTTTGCAGGAGCCATTTGTCCGACAAGAATAAATCAATCCTCGAGTAGGAACGATGTCTGGAGGAAAAAAAGGTATAGTCTCGTTCGGAACCGTGTTGGCACCTCCAGATATCATACAAGGCTTGAGAGGAAATAAAGTCTTTCAGAGGTGAACTTTGCCTTTTGGCAGAGGAAGTGGAGTCTAGGTCGACATCCGGGACTAGATTGAAGTCTCCGCAGACGATCAAATGGCCCTTCTGTATGGGGTTCGCAGTGCGGAGCACTTTACGTAGAAAGTTCAGCTGGTGGGAATTGGGGGCATAGACGTTGATGATGGTGTACGTTACTCGGTTTAGGTTGCAGACGAGGATTATAAAGCGACCGTCAGGGTCTGATATGGAGTGTAACATTTGGAAGTCCACTGAGTCTTTGATTGCTACCATTACACCCTTGGACTTAGTGGAGTGGGAAGCAAAGAAGGTGTGTGGGAACTGGTGGCTTTTGCAGAGGTGGGTGTCTTCAGGTAAGAGGTGGGTTTCCTGGAGGCAAATGATGTCACTGTGGAGAGCCTTGACAGTTTTCCACAGTGAGTGACGTTTGGCTGGGTGATTCAACCCGTTAACATTAAGCGAGAGAACAGTGAGTGGCATCTTGTATGTGGGGTGTTTGTGGGAGTGCAGAATAACACTTACAGTTAGTAGTCCTAGATGGGTCCGGGTACTGCTTGTATCGATAGGTTGACGTTCGGTGGTTCAGAGGGCTGCTGGTAGAGCAGAGTGGAGAGCTGCGGATAGAGTAACACTACCAAGCCAAGTTAGGTATGCGGGTAAGGTGAGAAGTGGTAAAAAACAAAACAAAAAAAAAAAGAGGAGCTAAATAAAAAAAAGTCAGATCAGTTGGTCACAGAGGGGGTGCAAGCACCACAATAGCCTCTCAGGGGAGGGCACAGAAAGTCAATTGCACCGGAGAGTATATGCAGGGGTGACGGAGTGTCAGGCTGTGGGGGTTCCAGCAGGATACCCCATGAGTGGAGTAGGCGCAGGCCATTCTTGAGGTCAGCGACAGTGTGGGTTTGGCCATTTCTGGTGATGAGAAGGGTCGCAGGGTACCTCCACTTATATGGAATTTTGTGATTTTGAAGGCCTTTTGTTATCGGGTTCATTTGCCGTCTCAGTTGGAGGGTGTATTTGGAGAGGTCAGGGAACAGTTGTATTCCAGTGTACGGAGCTGGGAGCGGAGTTTTGGCCTTCAATCCCATCAGCATTTTTTCTTTGATGTGGTAAAAGTGTACCCTCATGAGGACATCTCTGGGGACTGAGGCAGCTAGGTGGGGTGGGGGGCTGGGATCTGGGTTTCGCCTTATTAAAGGGGGCTCCCGGATTCCAATAAGCCCCCCGCCCGCAGACCCCGAAACCAACGGCCAGGGTTGTCGGGAAGAGGCCCTTGTCCCCTTGTCCTCATCAACATGGGGACAAGGTGCTTTGGGGTGGGGGGGGCCGCACGGCCCCCTTTCCCCAGGCATGCCCCATGTTGAGGGCACGCGGCCTGGTACGGCTCAGGAGGGGGGGGCGCTTGCTCGTCCCCACCCCCTTTCCTGGCCCGCCGGGCTGCGTGCTCGGATAAGGGTCTGCGATGGATCTAAGGGGGACCCCCACACCGTTTTTTCGGCGTAGGGATTCCCCTTTAAATCCATGCCAGGTGACGGGGCTAGCGCGGCGGCATTCACTGCCTTCGCTTGTCCCTTCTACCTGCAGTTACGTTCTAAATGAACGGACTTTCCGATCGTGTGTCGGCAAGTCCGTTCATTTCAAAAGTCCTGCAAACTTTTTCCCGTGAATTGTCCGCCGGAAAAGTCCGGGCGTGTGTGGGCAAGTCCGGCGGACCTCCACTGGAAAGTCCGGCGGTTTGTCCACTGGACTAGGTCCGGCGGACAATCCCGCCGGAAAGTCCGAGCGTGTGTACGCCACATAAGGGTTGACTGGTCTTCTTATCTTTAATTTATTTATTTTTTTTTTTATTTATTTTATTATTTATTTTTGTCTCTAATATAATTGATCTTATCAGCAAATTCCCTATACCCTTATACTCCTTTGTCCTTTTGTCCCTCCTTTTTATACCCTAAGGACGTATATCCTACAAAATAATATTAGTCCTTAACAAATTTATAATATGTGGACTTATTTCCCTATAATTTTATAATGACACAACTTATTTCCTTGAAATTTTTTTTTTTTCTTTTAAAGGCTTTCCTCGGTTCCCCATAAGAAATTGTGGGGATCAGTGTTGCCAACCTACCAGATTGAAATTTACTGACACGACACCCAAAATTTCCTGGCACAGCCAAGTTTTTACTGTCATGTCCAAAAGTTACAAAATTACAATTTTAAGTGCAAATTTTAGTATTTAGGCTACAAACAAGTACAATGTGCAATTAGCGATGTGATTTAAGTTAGATATTAGGGCAAAAAACATACTTCTTATTTTATTTTCGATATAGTAATTAAGTAGCTCAGGGACAGGACTCAGGAGGGCAAGAAATTAGAATAGGAAGGCACGCACACACATGAAGTTGACTCTTGGTCCCTTCAGTCCACTCCAGTCTAAACGGCACTGACAGCCCTGCTCCCAACCTGCCCTGCTCCTGTCCTACAGACCCACACACAATGCTCTGGCCGCTCTGCTTGGCTCCCTTGTGCCATGACATCACACGACACGCTTGGACACCGCCTCCACAAGAGCTGCCTGAACACACTGTAGCAGGGACTCGGATGGTCTCGGCCGGAGCCGAACATCACAGCCATATTTTTTACTGGCAACTTTTTCCTTTTACTGGCATTTACTGGCAGGAGAAAAATGCCTGTTTTTTACTGGCTGCCAGTAAAAATACTGACGGTTGGCAACACTGGTGGGGATCTGACGAAGGTCTTCTGTCCCCTGTTGGGGGGTTTCTAACCCCGACACGGGTACTTCTCAAATCTTTTTACACTTAAACAATATTTAAATGCTTTATAACTTCTATTATCTTTTACTCTTTAAGTTAATCCACCCTACTTCTGGATACCTTTTAATCTTCTTCACGTCTGCGAGGGCTAGGCCGAGTAGTCGCTGCACCTTGACAACTGGCAAGTATGGCTTGTTGTTTCAGCTGCCATGGCTATTTTAAATATTTTATCCTTAAATGTACAAGGTCTCAATGTGCCACAGAAACGTATAAAAGCCTTTCAATCATTTCAAACTAAAAAAGCGCACATAGTATGTCTACAAGAAACTCACTTTACCCCGACCTCAACTCATACATTTTTCAATACTTCATACCCACAAGTATACACAGCCTCAGCACTCACCAAAAAACGTGGTACTCTCATCGCTTTCCTTCATACCACTCCATTCACAAAACACTCGTTAATCAAAGACCCGGAAGGTCATTACCAAATCCTAACGGGATATATAATGGACACAGCAGTAACTGTGGTCTCATACTACGCTCCAAACTATCAACCCTTACCCTTTTTATCACATCTATTCCAAGTTATAAATACCCATAAAATGGGATCAATTTTTGTATGTGGAGACTCCAATCAGGTTGTCTTCCCATTTCTGGACAAAACCCCTTACACCTCTTCACGGTCTCAAGATAAAAGATCTTTATCCCAGCTCCTTTCTAGACACAATTTGATCGACTCTTGGAGAGAATCTAACCTAACAAAAAGAAATTACACATATTTTTCTAACCCTCACCAAACGTTTAGTCGCATAGACCACATTTTTATAACAATAGGGATGGTACCTGAAATAATCGCATCCAACATTATCCCCATACCTTGGTCTGACCATAATGCTGTCTTTACCTCAGTGGCTTCTATTGTACCTAAGGGGCATGACCCTACATGGTATCTACCAGACTTACTACTTAAACATCCCTCTCACCGCCTTACAATCCAACAGGCCCTAAAAGAATACCTAGTACATAACACCAGTATTGACATTTCTTCACTTACACTATGGGAGGCACACAAACCTGTCTTAAGAGAAGTATTCCAACGACAATCAGGAGTACTTAAACGTGAACGCATAATGCTCACACGACAACTAGAGACGGAGTTCAATGCATCTTTTTTAGCTTTTCAAAATAATCTTACCCCTAAGGCAAAAACTCGATTAGAAAAAGCACGCTTAGAACTCTACCTTTTTCTAACCAAATCAGCTGACAAATCACTACGATGAACCAAACATGCATTTGATAAGAATTCTAACAAACCATGTACTTACTTAGCAAGGGCACTAAATTCCAATAATAAATCCGTTAAACCTATTAGACTCAAAACAGCAGACAATGTATACACCAGCAATCCCCTTAAAGCAGTGATTCAGCTGAAATTTTTTTTTTTTAAGTCAGCAGCTAAAAAAAAAGTAGCTGCTGACTTTTAATAAGTACACTTACCCTCCCAGGGCTCCCACGATGTCGGCCGCCGAGGCCGACATGTCCCTCAGTGCTTCGGTCCCAGCGCCGCCATCCTCAGTAAGGGAAACAGGCAGTGGAGACTACGGCTTCACTGCCCGTTTCCTACTGCGCATGCACGAGTCGCGCGGCGCTTTGTGAATGGGTCACGCTGTGTTAGGGAACACACAGTTCCCACAACACAGCACGCCGCATTACCCAGAAGACATCGGTGAGGAGGACAGAAGACAGAAGATCACCGAAGATCACCGCGGAGTAGGAAGGAGGCAGATTAGGAAGACTGCCTAGCAACAGGGATTTCTGATCAGGTAAAAAAACATTTTTTTTTTTTCTTTTTTTTTTCCAGAATATTAATGCTTTTTTGTTTTTTAGGGTGTCCCCCCACTTTAAAATTGTACAGAAATTCAGCTCTCATTTGAAAACCCTATATACAGAGTCAAAAACATTTAATACTGATACAGCCAACTCCTTTTTCTCAAATATTAATTTACCCCAAATGACTGATCCCCAAATAATGTCACTAGAAAAACCCATAACTGGAGATGAGGTAACAGCAGCTATTAAAACACTAAAAATAAATAAAAGGCCTGGTCCGGATGGTTTCTCAGCTCACCTCCCCCTTGCCTATGCAGGCTTACTGTCTAGGGGACAGACGCTACGTTTTTGCACCCTGCTCCCTCTTATGCTGTGCTGGTGGCTCTGTGTGACCACCGCCTCTTCCTCCGAACTACACTGGTCACCTGCATGATGTTGATTCCATGTGGAGTTGAGGACCTCATCGTCTTCCACATCATCTTCCACCCAGTCTTCACCCCTGCCCTCCTTGACAGTCTGCACAATTGCGAAAGCAGCATCAGTTGGCACCTGTGTTTCGTCATCATCCGAAACGTGCTGCGATGGTCCTCCCATGTACTCATCTTGAAACATAAGTGGTTGGACATTGGTGCACACAATCTCTTCCACTTCTGGGGCAGGGCTAGGTGGATGGCCCTGGGAAACCCTGCTAACAGAGCCATCAAAAAGCAGAAGAGACTGCTGCATGATTTGGGGCTCAGACTGCTTGGCTGATTTGCAAGGGGGTGAGGTGAAAGACTGATGGACATGCCAACTCTGATCTCTCCGCAGGAGACTGGTTGGGAGACAATTTGAAGGAACCAGAGGCACTGCCAGCAACCCAATCTACTATCGCCTTGTCAGGTCACCCTGAGGCTAGGTGACAGATGCACACTGTAGGGAGCAGGAGTGCACTGCAAGGTAGTGGACCCTATGGCTGACTGCAGTGGACGGAAGTCAAGGTGGTATGGAAGACAGGGCCGCCGGACACCAAGACAGATCCTACCGGGGTTAGAGCGTAAGATTCCCTGGGGCGCGGAGTCTAAGAGCCAGCTGGTGTTCACCAGAGCCTCTAGTGGTGAGGATGGACTGGGCTGCAACTGGCTCCAGGTCGCGACCCCCAGGGTCCCCGAGCTCACACCCACAGTAGGCAGGAGGACAGGGATAGTGAGGGATAGCCAAGGTCAGGGCCACAAGCAGACAGGGACAGCAAGGTACACGCCAAAGGTTCAGGGTCACAGGCAATCAGGGATAGTCAGGGACACGCCAGAAAGTCAGGGACACAGGCAAACAGGGATAGTCAGGGACACGCCAAAGTCGGTAACAGAACAACAGAAGAGCACACGGCAGGTAACAGAAAGCCAAACACACAAAGGTTGATCAGCAGGGTTGGCCTGCAGTGCACAGGTTAATATAGAGTCCTGTGATAGGAACTAGGGTGGAGCCCTGCCAGAGGAAGGATGATAAAAGCAGTCAGGTGATGGTCGGCTGGTCTCTAGAGATGAACACATGGAGACAGGTAAGCAGACAACTCTATTGCAAAACCATGACACGCCTGTACTTGTCCTGGCCTCAACATTCGTACAGCCGCATTAGGCCCGACCAAATACCGCTGCAGGCTTTGTTGCCTACTCGCACCTGAGCAAGGTGTTTCACTTGTGCGTGTAGCTGGCACAGATCGGCCACGTCCTCTCCCTCCACGAGTTCCACCAGCAGCACCACGACCGGGACCACGTCCCTTCTTTGACGTTTTCCTCTAATTTCTCAAATTTAGGATCTTGCCCTAAATGGGTGTTTTTTTGAATAGCAGAATAGAAGAACAGTATCTAAAGTATGTATCTCCCATGTACAGATATGTAGCAAACACCAAAAAAATTAATTTGGGCCCTAAATGGGTGTTTTTAGAATAGCAGAATAGAGCAACAGTATCTAAAAGGTGTATCTCACACCTACAGATATGCAGAAAATGCTATTCAAAAAAAATGTTTTGGCCCTAAAATTTTATTTTTGAATAGCACAATAGAAGAACAGTATCTAAAATGTGTATCTCACATGTACAGATATGCAGTTAACACTGTAAAATATTTTTTTGGGCCCTAAATGGGTGTTTTTTTTTACAATAGCAGAATAAGGCCCCTTTCACACGGACGGCTGTTCTGCCGCAGTTTAGCATGTTTATTTTGTCTGTGAAACTTCAAGACTCCAGGCACAGCGATCAGCTGCATTTGTACAGTGCGATTACCTGCGTTTACGAGCGTTTATGTGCGGTTGCGTTTAGCTGCAGTACATTCCAAAAGCATTCCCATAGCAACCCTTATGTTCCCAAGGGAATTGTTCCCTTGAATCTACCCATGATGCATTTCGGTCCTCTGAATTGCAAACCATCTTTTTCTAGTTTCTTTGTTCACTGGCTGAGTGTGTGTTGGAGTTTCGTAGGGAGAGGAGTGATCAGTGTATTGTGCCTGATTTTTTGGATTTTTTGGAAAATGAATGTGAATATGAGCGGTTTGCTGGCAATGCTCATATTGCTGATGATGAGGATGAAGAGGAGAAGAGCGATCGAGTGTAGGCGACGTCCCCGTCGTTACTGGGTCCATCCCTTGACCTCCCAGCGTCTATCGATTGGCTACTTTGCCCTGATG
The DNA here is from genome assembly GCA_028564925.1 of Lithobates sylvaticus. Classification (NCBI taxonomy): domain Eukaryota; kingdom Metazoa; phylum Chordata; class Amphibia; order Anura; family Ranidae; genus Lithobates; species Lithobates sylvaticus. The sequence continues at coordinate 59,910,508 of CM053035.1, forward strand.
TTCAGTGAGTTGAGGACTCACGGGGACAAGTTCTTTAATTACATGAGGATGTCGGTGGCAACCTTCGATTAACTGTTGGAACTTTTTAGAGGATGCCTGAGTAGAACCAGGACCAACATGAGAAGAAGCATTAGTGCAGAAGAACGGCTGTTACGTAAGGTAGGTTTCCATATGTTGAACACATGCTCATGTACATGCAGGTGTACCAATATTATTGACAATAGTGTGTATGTATGTATATATATATATATTTTTTGAATTGTTATCAATTTTGTATTGCAGATACCTTGCCACTGGTGCCAGTTTCACCTCCCTCCATCATCAATTCCTAATGGGAATTTCCACTGTAGCTACAATAGTACATAATACTTGCCTTGTTATTTGGGAAGAGCTTAAAACCAGAGTCATGCCGGAACCAACATCCAGTCTGTGGGAGGAAATAGCGGAAGAATTTTGGGAGAAGACTAACTTCCCAAATTGCATTGGGGTATTAGATGGGAAACATATCCGACTCATCAAGCCACCAAACTCAGGTTCCTGCTATTTTAACTATAAAAAGTACTTCTCCATTGTCCTCCTGGGACTCCGCGATGCCAACATGAGATTCATTGCTGTGGATGTCAGAGCTTACGGGAGTTCTGGCGATTCCAGAATCTTCCGTAATTCCATGTTGGGCCAGCGATTTGAATATGGGGAATTTAATGTGCCACAGGCAAGGCCTCTTCCTGGTACTGCTATGCCGGATCTTCCCTTGGTAGTGCTTGGAGATGAGGCATTTGCCTTATCCACCCACCTTCTCAGGCCCTATACGAGGCATGGTCTCACTGCCAGGAGGCGCATTTTTAATTATCGTCTCAGCAGAGCTCGGAGAATGGTGGAGTGCGCATTTGGTAATTGTACTGCCAAATGGCGTGTATTGATGACAGCCATGCACCTTGAAGTGGATCATGCGGTCAATGTAGTTTTGGCATGTTGTGTTCTCCACAACTTTTTGAGAGGTGAGGAGATTCTGTCCACCGAATCCCCGTTACCGCTTTATGAAGAACCCATAGGTCATGTTACTGGCACTCGTCCCACTAATCAAGCCCTACAAGTGCGTGAGGATTTTGCTGACTATTTTTTGACCGAAGATGGACAGGTCCCATGGCAAAATGACTATGTGTAAAGTTTTTATTTGTTACCTATGTTGCAGCAACCTGCTTGTTAGATCCGTTTCCATTTCTGTTTGGAATAAAGTAGTCTACAATGTTTTACAATTATAAATTGTTTTTATTTTTTAACTTTGCTATGCAACGTAAAAAAAGGTTAGAAAAAATAGACAAACCTTACAAAACATTGAATACTTGCAAGTATATAACACTATGTTTTTAATTCCTTTGGAATATTGGACATTTTCTTTTAGTTTCAAGTACAAATGGTAACATGAGTCCCAAAAAATAACACCCCCCCCCCCCCCCTGAAAAATATAGTATGCTTAAAGTGCTGCTAACAATTTTTTGAGTATACAGCTGGACACTGAGTTGACTCAGTACAAAGAACAAATGGTAACATGAGTCCCAAAAAATTACACCCCCCCTGAAAAATATAGTATGCTTAAAGTGCTGCAAACAGTTTTTGGAGTATACAGCTGGACACTGAGTGCAGTAAAAAAGTGCAACAGATTTCTCCATGTACGCTGCACTGTGTAGATGGGGTGATCTCCCACTGCGCCAAGCTTCAGTATCTATAGTCAGTCCCGCTGGCTCTCAACCTAAACAATGCTTGCACCCATTCAGAATGTTTAGGTATTGTGAGAGGCAGCGGGGCCAAGTAGCAAGATATTTAAGCTTGGGACAGTGGGAGATTCCTCCATCCACACAGTTCAGCATCGATGGAGGAATCTGGGGTTGTAAACATTAGTTTGTATACGTATCAAAAACATTAAAATTAAATATTAAAACAGTCATATGTAATTAGAAGGTCTAAACTATAAGTTTTCATACACTGGATAAGGGTGACGCATAGAGGAGTGGCTTGGTTCACTGCCAACATCTATGGGTGATCCTGATCGGGAAGATGAGGGTGAAGTAACTGGGTGTGGCTGCACATGCATCCTTTGATTACCAGGATTAGCTGGGTAAGGTGTATACATTGGTGGGGGTCCTGCATAAGGGTTAATGGCAGGTGTGTTGTCATGGCACTGCTGACTGGGCATTGGTCTACTCAAAGAGCCACTAGGTGAATTGAAACCCATAGCCCATGGCTGAAATTTAGGATATGGGCGTAGCTCTTTGCAAGCGGACACGATATACGTTAAATAGGCATGTATATCACCCCTGACCTCAATATTCCTAAAATATTCCTCAAAAGTAGGGATGAGCCGAACACCCCCCCGTTCGGCTCGCACCAGAACCCGCGAACGGACCTAAAGTCCGTGCGAGCTTTAGAACCCTATTAGTTATAATGGATGCGAACGTTCGAAATTAAAAGTGCTAATTTTAAAGGCTAATATGCATGTTAATGTCATAAAAAGTGTTTGGGGACCTGGGTCCGGACATGTATCAATGCAAAATTTTTTTTTTAAAAACAGCCGTTTTTTCAGGAGCAGTGATTTTAATAATGCTTAAATTGAAACAATAAAAGTGTAATATTCCTTTAAATTTCGTACCTGGGGGGTGTCTATAGTATGCCTGTGAAGGGGCGCATGTTTCCCGTGTTTAGAACTGTCTCTGCGCAAAGTGTCATTTTTGAAAGTAAAAAAAGCTATTTAAAATCACTCGCGGCTAATGTTAATTCACGGCTCCCGTAATACAGAGAACAGTCATTCATTAAAACTCATTCATAAAAAAAAGTCATTGATAAAAAATAAAAAAAATGAAAAAAAAAAAAAGCGTAGGGGTCCCCCCAAATTCAATAACCAGGCCCTTCAGGTCTGGGATGGATATTAAGGGGAACCCCAGCCAAAAAAAAAAATGGCGTAGGGTCCCCCTCAAAATCCATACCAGACCCTTGAGGTCTGGTATGGATTTTAAGGGGAACCCTAGCCAAAAAAAATGGCGTGGGGTCCCCCTCAAAATCCATACCAGACCCTTATCCGAGCACGCAACCTGGCAGGCCGCAGGAAAAGAGGGGGGGACTAGAGTGGCCCCCCCTCCCGCCTGAACCGTACCAGGCCACATGCCCTCAACATTGGGAGGCTGCTTTGGGGGTCTAAGACCCCCAAAGCACCTTGTCCCCATGTTGATGAGGACAAGGGCCTCTTCCCCACAACCCTGGCCCTTGGTTGTGGGGGTCTGCGGGCGGGGGGCTTATCGGAATCTGGAAGCCCCCTTTAACAAGGGGACCCCCAGATCCCCCCCCCTGTGTGAAATGGTAAGGGGGTACAAAAGTACCCCTACCATTTCACCAAAAAAGTGGCAAAAATGGTAAAAATTACAGGAGACAGTCATTGACAATTCCTTTATTAAAATCTTCTTTCTTCTTTCTTCATCCTTCGGGTTTCTTCATCTTCTCCTTCCGTCATCTTCTTCCATCTTCTTCCAACTTCTTCTTCCTCCGATCCGCTTCTTCTTGCGCTGGTCTTCTCGTCCTTCTCGTCCGGCATCTTCTTCCGTCGGTGTCGGTGTCGGTGTCTTCTTGGGCCGCTCCGCGCAATGGGAGGCTCCCGCTGTGTGAGGCTCCGCTCCATCTGACAGGTCTTTTAAAACGGAGGGCACCTGGTGACCTCGCCCCCCTCTGACGTCATGGGGAAAGCCATCATGGAATTCCCCATGATGTCCCTGTGCGTCAGAGGGGGCGGGGTCACCAGGTGCCCTCCATTATAAAAGACCTGTCAGACGGTGCGGAGCCTCACACAGCGGGAGCCTCCCATTGCGCGGAGCGACCCAAGAAGAGACAGAGACACCGACGCCGACGGAAGAAGATGCCGGACGAGAAGGACGAGAAGACCAGCGCAAGAAGAAGCGGATCGGAGGAAGAAGAAAATGGAAGAAGAAGATGGAAGAAGATGATGGAAGGAGAAGATGAAGAAACTGAAGGATGAAGAAAGAAGAAAGAAGATTTTAATAAAGGAATTGTCAAAGACTGTCTCCTGTCATTTTTACCATTTTTGCCACTTTTTTGGTGAAATGGTAGGGGTACTTTTGTACCCCCTTACCATTTCACACAGGGGGGGGGGGGTCTGTTAAAGGGGGCTTCCAGATTCCGATAAGCCCCCCGCCCGCAGACCCCCACAACCAATGGCCAGGGTTGTGGGGAAGAGGCCCTTGTCCTCATCAACATGGGGACAAGGTGCTTTGGGGGTCTTAGACCCCCAAAGCATCCTCCCAATGTTGAGGGCATGTGGCCTGGTACGGTACAGGCGGGAGGGGGGGCCGCTCTCGTCCCCCCCTCTTTTCCTGCGGCCTGCCAGGTTGCGTGCTCGGATAAGGGTCTGGTATGTATTTTGAGGGGGACCCCACGCCATTTTTTTTGGCTAGGGTTCCCCTTAAAATCCATACCAGACCTCAAGGGTCTGGTATGGATTTTGAGGGGGACCCTACGCCAGTTTTTTTTGGGCGGGGGTCCCCCTTAATATCCATCCCAGACCTGAAGGGCCTGGTTATTGAATTTGGGGGGACCCCTACGCTTTTTTTTTGTTTTTTATTAATGAATGACAGTTCTCTGTGTTACAGGAGCCATCAATTCATTAGCCGCGAGTGCTTTTAAATAGCTTTTTTCCTGCAAAAATGACACTTTTTTGCAGGGAAAGTTCTAAGCACAGGAAACCTGCCCCCCTTCACAGGCCACCTATAGACACCCCCCAGATGTGATACTGCAATGCTGTTCTAACAGCATGCACACACATATCCCCAGAAATAGAGCACATATTGTCAGCAGCACACTGACACGCTGACACTGACTGAAACATAATATGCGAGGCCGCCGGCACAGCGGCCTCTTATAACGTGGGGCGTGTACTAAAGCCCCTGAGCTATAATTGGCTACAGGCATCCTGCCTGTAGCCAATTATGGCTCTCCTTGCTGCCGGCGCTGTGATTGGCCAAGCATGCGGGGTCACAGTGCATGCTTGGCCAATCATCAGCCAGCATTGCACTGCGCGGGCCGAAATGCATTGTGGGGCCGCTCGCATCACACGAATTTGATGCGAGCGGCCCCAATAGTTCTGGGCTCGCCGAGCGAGCTAACGCCCGGTGCTCGATTCGAACATGGGTTCGAATCGAACACCGGGCCCATCCTTACTCAAAAGGTGTCTCTTGTTGAGTCAAGCGTGTTCGTCGGGTGGTTGAAGTAGACCGGACTCTCCTATCTGTATTTCCCTGAAAATAGATCAAATATATAGATTATGCTTCTGATGTTGAGGTCATACTACAGCATACTGCTAAACATGATGCTTGCACAAATATTTAAGTCATATCACAGCTTGCATCACCTGTTTAGAATAGATGATACACAGCCCCAAAAACCTATTAACAGCAAGACCTGAAGACCAAAGCCAGAAGTACTGAGGTGGTACTTTGCCCAAAAAGTAAGCTGTTGTTTCTCCTCAAAAGAACATATGTACCAACGCCAGTGTTTTTTTTTTTTTTTTGGGCGGAGGTTGTGACGTTTTGAAAATACATACCGCAGGTTCTTGAGTGGATGGTATATATTCTTGGGATGAAACTGTATCGGAAATGGTTTCTTGACTGGTGTCAGCGTCTTCTGGTGACAAACTTTCACGCCTTGCGCTTGCTCTCGCAGGAACACTTGACACAGTTCTAGGTAACAAAAACAACATAAAAGTAAAAAAAAAAAAACAATATTGTCATGTGTACACTACACCCTCGGAGCTGGGGGAACATTGTTTAGCACATTCTAATCAATGGGACCGTGCAGCTATACTGCCCACAAAACGTTAAGTTAAATATACTTACGGGCGCATCTCGGTGGTACGCCTCAAAAAAGACAAAGCCTCTGCATGGGGGTTAGGCCTGCGACGGGTTGAGGGTGCTCCTCTTCTCTCCGCAGCCTTCTCTTCATTGACTTCTTTTTTGTACCGGTTGCGTAGGGACCTCCAACGTGTATAAACCTCCTTTCCTGCAATATATATTTAAGGGGGTAAAAAGTCAGTGATGCAGTGCTGTATCGCTAAACAACGGCCTGGTCAAAGGGGGTAAAAAGTCAGTGATGCAGTGCTGTATCGCTAAACAATGGCCTGGTCAAAGGGGGTAAAAAGTCAGTGATGTAGTGCTGTATCGCTAAACAACGGCCTGGTCAAAGGGGGTAAAAAGTCAGTGATGCAGTGCTGTATCGCTAAACAACGGCCTGGTCAAAGGGGGTAAAAAGTCAGTGATGCAGTGCTGTATCGCTAAACAATGGCCTGGTCAAAGGGGGGAAAAAGTCAGTGATGCAGTGCTGTATAGCCCCATACACACGGTCGGATTTTCCGATGGATTCTGTCCTATCGGACAATGTTGTCGGAAATTCCGACCGTGTGTAGGCACCATCGGACAGTTTCCATCGGATTGTCCGACGGACAAAGTCCTATCTCCTGCTGGATAGATTTTTTGACAACAAAGTCCGATCACACCAAATCCGATCGTGTGTAGCGTAGTCTGACGGACAAAGTGCTACGCATGCTCAGATCACATTACAAGACCAAAGCTATTGGTTACGAGCCTCTACGTAGTCCCGTCGAGGGCAACAAACGTCACCACGTTCAGAATGATCGGATTTTCCGACAACTTTGTCTGACCGTGTGTATGCAACACCAACATCGGACAAAGTACGACGGACAGGATCCGACGGAACTGGTCCTCGGATAATCCGAGCGTGTGTATGGGGCATATCGCTAAACAACGGCCTGGTCAAAGGGGGTAAAACGTCAGTGATGCAGTGCTGTATCGCTAAACAACGGCCTGGTCAAAGGGGGTGAAAAGTCAGTGATGCAGTGCTGTATCGCTAAACAACGGCCTGGTCAAAGGGGGTAAAAAGTCAGTGATGCAGTGCTGTATCGCTAAACAATGGCCTGGTAAAAGGGGGTAAAAAGTCAGTGATGCAGTGCTGTATCGCTAAACAACGGCCTGGTCAAAGGGGGTAAAAAGTCAGTGATGCAGTGCTGTATTGCTAAACAATGGCCTGGTCAGGGGGTAAATGTTCAGCTTGTGATTAGGAAACAGCTATGATGCATGTGGACCCTGCTTCACCACAAACCTTGCACTCACCTCGGTTATCCTGTTCTGTCGCAGACATATCCTCCCAATTTGGTGTAACATATCGGTAAACTTCCTCCCACTTCGACCTCTTCCAAACTCTGTCTGCATATCCTGGGCATTCTGGGTCCCATAGCTCCGGGCGGGCATGCACCAGGGCTATAATGGCCTCATGGGAGATGTCTCGAGCCGCCATGCTATCTTCTCCCCTTTTCTTTCCTCTATCCATATGCACTTCCTGTGTCATTTCCCAGGTACACCTGTTGATTTTTATGTGCTTCCGGGTGAAATTTTTATTTTTCTCACGCTGCTATCCGCAGTTGAAACAAAAGACTGCGATTACCTGCGGTTATGTGCATATAGCTGTGCTACATCGCACCTGGACGCATTCAATTCTATTTTTTCTATTCGCGCGGAACCGCATGTATGAAATCGCAGCTAAACGCTGTGTGTGAATGGGGCCATAGGAAAGCATTGTGTGCTTTTAGCTGCGGTAGAAAACTAGAAAATCCACAGCTAAAAGCACCATTCTATCCGTCCGTGTGAAAGGGGCCTAAAGCAATAGTATCTAAAGGGTGTATCTCACACCTACAGATATGCAGAAAATTCTATTAAAAAAAAAAAAAATTGGCCCTAAAATTATTATTTTTTGAATAGCAGAATAGAAGAACAGTATCTAAAGTGTGTATCTCACACGTACAGATATGTAGGAAACACTGTAAAATATGTTTTTGGGCCCTAAATGGGTGTTTTTAGAATAGCAGAATAGAGCAACAGTATCTAAAGGGTGTATCTTACACCTACAGATATGCAGAAAATGCTATTCAAAAAAAAAATGTTTTGACCTAAAAAAAATATTTGAATAGCACAATAGAAGAACAGTATCTAAAGTGTGTATCCCACACGTACAGATATGCAGGAAACACTGTAAAAATATTTTTTTTAGGCCCTAAATGGGTGTTTTTAGAATAGCAGAATAGAGCAACAGTATCTAAAGGGTGCATCTCACAGTAACATATGCAGTGCTGGTGCACTAAGCTTGCATAAAATGCCCGCCGACGCCAACCTAACTAACAGACAGATAAAATGTATCTTTTCTCTGGCACTGGGCTCAGGGCAGTGTGAAAATATTGTGCACTGCACCCACACAAGAAAATCAAGGCAGATCGCTGAGTAATAAGATTTCTGAATCAGGAAAAAAAAAAATTTTTATTTAAAAAAAATCATGAAAAAAAAATTTTTTGGAAAAAAAAAAATGTTTGAAAATAAAACAAAAACATTTTGACCACCCATGATCAGCCAAAACATTATGACCACAACATGATCAGCCAAAACATTATGACCCCCCCATGATCAGCCAAAACATTATGACCACCCCATGATAAGCCAAAATATTATGACCACAACATGATCAGCCAAAATATTATGACCACCCCATGAAAAAAAAAAAATACAAAAAAATCTTTTTTTTAAAAAAAATCATTTAAAAAAAAGAATAATAATTTTTGAAAAAATAATTAAAAAAAAAAAAACATTTTTAAAAAAATATATATAATAATTTTTGAAAAAAATAAAAAAATCATTTAAAAAAAGATTTCTTTTTGAAAAAAATGTTCAGCTAATGATAGGACTTCAACTTTTTTACTACTATTTATACATTTAAAAAAAATATTTTTTTTTTCTCAAAAATTATTATTTTTTTTTAATTTTTTTTTTTTTCATGGGGTGGTCATAATGTTTTGGCCGTTTATGAGGTGGTCATAATATAGTCCTGATAGTTTTCACAATATGACCATTTGTTTCAAACTCACGCCATCCATTGACATTCAATGAAACGCCCAAAACCGACCAAACTTCCTAATATCATCCAATCCCGACCTAACCTGCTAATATATCACCCAATCCCAACCTAACCTCCTAATATCACCCAATCCCGACCTAACCTCCTGATATCACCCAATCACGACCTAACCTCCTAATATCACCCAATCCCGATCTAACCTCCTAATATATCACCCAATCCCGACCTAATCTCCTATTATCACCCAATCCCGACATAACCTCCTAATATCACCCAATTACGACAAAACTTCCTAATATCACCCAATCCCGACCTAACCTAATATCACCCAATACCGACCTAACCTCCTAATATATCACCCAATCCCGACCTAACCTCCTAATAACATCCAACACAGCTCTGAGGGGAATTGTAGCTCCTTCCACAAAGCTCTGAGGGGAACTATAGCATTATTGCTCATCCCACACAGCTCGGAGGAGAATTATAGCTCCTCCCACACAACTCTGAGGGGAATTATAGCTCTTCGAACAAAGCTCTGAGGTGAATTATAGCTCCTCCCACACAGCTCTGAGGTGAATTATAGCTCCTGCCACAGCTCTGAGGGGAATTATTTTGAAAAACAAAAAGGGAGGGACTTGGACTTTATAGGCACGATAGAAACAGATATTTATATAGAAAAAATTGTTTATTTCTTAAAAATAATTTTTACATGAATAAAGATGCATATTTAAAATCAGTTTTAGCTTGCCAACAATGATTCAGATATTCAAATAACCGCAATTAACATCAGAGTAAATATAACCCTGTGGATAGAGGAAAGACACAACTATCATAGTTGAGTAATAAAGAGTGTTGATTTGTCCGTCCACAAGGGTTGATGCAATAGGGCGGTGATGTCATCAGAAAAAGTACGACATACATACAGGCTCTACATGTTTCGCGTACAGTTACGCTTCGTCTGGAGCTGGATATATGAAAAGGCTGGCAGCTAATAAAGTCAAGAGAATACATAATGAGTATACATACAATACAATTGTAACAATTTTACATATGTACAAAAATATAAAAGAAAGGTATACACAGAGGATTATATCAGTCCCGGCTCAGTGTTTGTAGTGGGTGCTGACTGGGATGAGCCGGCCATAGGTCTAGGAGCTGTTGCAACACAGTGGGGGCGCGCATAATACAATAAACCACAGCAGAGTTAAGTTTGAGTATTAAATAGAAAAAATAATAATAAAGAACTTACTCAATCGTTACAAGGCATAAGATAATGGACAGATATTCCCCAGTTAAAGGCAGCGCAATGGGCCTTTTAAGCAGAGAAGTGTGGACGCCGTTTAGTCAGTATATGAAGCAGTCTGTATCCATGCGATATAGCAAGTGACCTAGTTTAAATAACATTTAGGATATAGGTAAAGTAAATTACTTTAATACCCATAAGGCACAATGTATTCAAAATTATTGGTAAATAAACTTACTGGTAGTCTGATGTTTTGGCACCAGTTATATAAGGTAACATTATTAAACATGCATTGGTATTGCAGTTGTCACAGGGAATCACAGAAGTGAGCAGCTAAATGGTAACGCCTCCCGTAGTCAGGCACATCAGCCTGCAACAGAGAGAGAAAGTAATGCAGTGATGAGTGGAACATACAAGGCTGAATACATCCCGGTATAGCCCCAGAGAGTAAATGAAAGATGCGCTTACCAAGTTAGGGAAGAGGGACCAACATACTGGCGGCGAACACACAGCTCTGTATGATGATAGAAGGGGGGCCGCTGGACCATAGCACACATGGCGTGTGCTTTTATATGCGTGTCCCATCTGGATTCTGACATCCAGACGGGATTCTGCCGGAATGACGTCATCAAGACCGGCCGGGTATCACATTGCACATGCGCAAGATAGAGTCGACGCGCCTGCGCAGTAGGCACGCAAACTCCACATTGGCTGAGCAAGAGGTGATGTGCAGATAGGCCAAGGAGGGGAGTGAGAGATCCCCCTGGTGGCTACTGCAAGCGTCACAAGGATGGAATGAGTGACGCTGGGCGGCCACACTGTGTGCACACAAAGCCCCAGTAACCAGACAGGAGCCACAACAGCCCGCAGATACCACAGAACGGAACAGGGAGAGACATATAGTCAATTAATTGTTTACACATATATTAAGAAATGTAAATAACAATAATGATTAAATAGGTATTTAGTTCTTTCAGCTAAATTTCCTTTCGAAGATAATTTTCCAAAGGAGATTTTTGTAGTAGTGTCATCTAAAAATACATAATTTTTTGCGATATATATTGCTAATAATGCAACAACATGGAGGGGGCTATTATGTCTTACAGTGTAACAGTAACCTGCAATGAACAATAAAACAAACATTTGAATCGTATTGTCTAAAGGGTCTTGTCGGGTGATCCCTATCATAATGGGCCATCCTTCACCATAAGGTGTAAAGTGAAACCCACAGATAGGCACCAACATTGCCTAAAATGTTATAGGCAATGGACCTTAAAGAAAAGGTCTATAAGACTGTGCTTCATTGATACCTGGCAATTGAGTGGCATTTAAGCACTCAATCCAGGTCGTTCCATTTCTTAGGATTATTTTGTCCCATTCCCTACCCCGTGGATCTCTCGGGATCACGGCGAGGGCAATGAAGGAGGCAACTGATGTGTCGAACCTATGGTAAAGATACAGATGTCTGTTGACTGAGGTAATCATTTTACCTCCTGATGAATAGTATACATGGTCCTTGATGCGGGAACGAAAATGGCGCATGGTTTTGCCCACATAAAATGCACCACAGGTACGTCTCCCTTAGTTTCACAATCGGCAAAAAAGCGTGGCACAATTGTATCTCCATTGGGGAGTCTAAACCTAGTGCCAGGTTTTATCCACGAGCAATAGGCACATTTCCCACAGCGACTAATTCCATGTTTACGTAAACACTGTGCTGTTCTCTGTGTGTAATGGCTTGAGGTTAATTTGTCTCGCAATGATCCTGATCTTCTAAACGTGATAGTTGGATTCAATTCAACGTATTTTTTAAGAATGGGGTCCTCACGGAGAAGTGGCCAGTGCTTGTTGAGAATGTCTCGCATCTCAACATGTTGTTTGGAATATCTGGTAATATATTGACAGTTTCATTGGTCTTTTTGACTTTAGTTTTGTAAATCAAGGAATTGCGCGATTGTCTAAGGGCTTTGTTGTATGATTTGCGCAATAATGATTTACTGTAACCTCGGGCTCTGAGGCGATCACGGAGGCAATTAGCCTGTGCCTTAAATTCCTCTGTATGTGTACAGTTGCGTCTAAGTCTTAAATATTGCGCATAGGGGATACTACGAATTAAATTTACTGGATGGGCACTATTGGCATGTAACAATGTGTTTCCTGCAGTCTCTTTTCTGTAGAGTGTGGATGCTAAACATCCAGTTGTATCTTGGAAAATGGTAAGGTTTAGGAAAGTAATTTTAACAGAATCTGCCGAATATGTAAATTTGAGATTGAATTGGTTCTGGTTAATGGCATCCATAAACGCTGTAAGCAAATTAAGGGATCCTGTCCATACCATAAAGATATCATCGATATAACATAACCAGCATAATATCTGGCCAGTGTAAATTGTTAAAACATCATCAGAGAAAATAGTGCATTCCCACCCCCCCAGGTACAAGTTGGCGTAGGCCGGGGCACAACAGGTGCCCATGGCCACGCCCTGTACCTGGAGGTAGTGGGACTCCTTAAATGTGAAACAATTTCTGGTTAAAATAAATTGTAGTAAATCAAGAATAAATTCACAATATTCCCATCGGTGATGGTCTTGTTCGCGTAGGAAGGTTCGTGCTGTCCTGATGCCCTGCTCGTGAGGGATGCTCGAGTAAAGAGCCTCGACATCTATAGTCACAAGCAGGGCATCAGGAGGCAGGACCATACCTTCAATTTGTTTGAGAAGATCCAGAGTGTCCCTGGTGTGGGACGGTAGTGCTAGAACATGTGGCATTAGAACTGAGTCAACCAAGCGACTGGCATTCTCCGTGAGAGCTCCTATACCAGATACAATTGGTCTACCAGGTGGTAGAAGAGGGTGTTTATGAATTTTTGGCAGCACATAAAATGTTGCCAATCTTGGATTGGAGACATTTAGGTATTTAAAAGTATCAAAGTCAATGAGGCCTCTCTGATGGGCAGAGCCAATGATCAAAGCAAACTCGTTTTTGAAGGAATCTATCCTGGCCGCACTAATTGGTGCGTACCACTGTCTATTTTTTAGAATATTAAGAGCCATGGTTTTGTAAAAGGATTTCGTCATTAAGACAATGTTTCTGCCTTTGTCAGCTGGTTTTATTTCTAAATCAGGATGCTTTTGTAAACGTTAAATAGCTTGAAATTGAGGAGCAGTAAGATTATTAAGTTTTAGTGAAATAGTGAGTAGCTTTAGATCATTAACTGTACCCATCAGAAAGCCCAGATATTGGGGTTAGTCATTAGGTCCGGGAAACGTTGAGATTTAAAATTTAAAATTAGAAGCTGCCGTAGCAGTTCTGGATTCAACAAGGTTCGACACATCAGTTGCCTCAGGACTGGGATCATTTTCATCTAACAGTAATATCAAATCTCTGAGGGCTCGAAAGTCCTCCATAGTGTAATTTTTGATCTTTTCAGAAATTTGTTTATCTTGTAGGTATCTTTTGCGGTCACCGTTAAACATTAATTTATATGTAAGATTACATGCGAAAAGGTACAAATCTTTGATGGCTTCATATTTATCAATATCCATTGAGGGACAAAAACTGAGTCCCAGACATAGAACATCCAGTTCATCATTTGAAAACATATAGGGGGTAAGGTTAATGACTTCACGATTAGGTCTCATGTTGTCAAGGGAGGATTGGGTGCTAACTGAAAATTTCCAGCCGTGTTGATTTGGGAAACATGTGCATCCAGGGTGCTTTGTCTTGTAAAAGTTGAAGCTTGTGAGAGTGTGTGTGTAGAACTAGTGGTGTTGGAAAGAGAAGATAGAGATGTAGATGTATTTTCAGTGGTGTTTGTATTCAAAGGTGCATGAGTGGGACGATTAAGTGTCTCCGCAGTGGAGATCGGTCCAATGAAGATTGGGATGGGTTTTGAGTGTTAAGTAGTAGTGTTAAGTAGTTGGATAGCATGCAGGGCCGTAGCTCCTAAGTATTTGCCTTGTGGTTGGCCACCTATACCTTGTGGCTGAAGGTTGTCGTGTATAGATTTGTGTAAAATCAGTGTTGTATCTACTGTTGGGGGACGTCTCTTGTGAGGTGTACGTGACCCCCCACCACCAAGATCCCGCTTACGTGCACCCGGATGGACATGTTGCATGCTTTGATTGCCCCTTCTCTGAGAAGAACCTGGAAAGGGGAATAAAGCAGAGTCAGATTCAGTATCTTCATCAGTAGTAGATTGTACATTGCTATTGTTTTTTGGCGTACGATAATTATTTCTGGGGTTTCTAGTCTGGGACACAGATTGCCATCGATAGGCATAGCCTTCCATGAAGGCAAGTCTATCTTTAGAAAGTTTATTTTGTTTTTTATAAATGATGTCTTTGGTGATTCTAGTAATGAAATCCGTTATATCTTGCCATCGTTTGGTATACGTAGCATGAGTTTTTATATTCTCATTCGTTGACTGCAGATGGAGGATATCCTGATCTAACACCAATAATTCTGATTGGTATTGGGTAACCAAAAGTTTCATCAGGTTGGTGCTACAGGTAGTCAGGACATTCTCCCATGCAGTTTTGAAAGGTCGGGTATACCTGTACTCTTAATCCTAAAGGGCTAATATTCTCTCTGACATATTTACTAAGAAATTCAATATGCCAATAGAGATTGGATTTCTTTTTTAGCAGACGTTTCATTTTAGCCATAAATTGATTTATACCTATCTCTTGTTCGGTATCTACATTGCAATTAGTCTGTATTTCAGACATATAGCCCGTCCATGCACACTCTGCATCTTCTCAAACAAATTGAAGGTATGGTCCTGCCTCCTGATGCCCTGCTCGTGACTATAGATGTCGAGGCTCTTTACTCGAGCATCCCTCACGAGCAGGGCATCAGGACAGCACGAACCTTCCTACGCGAACAAGACCATCACCGATGGGAATATTGTGAATTTATTCTTGATTTACTACAATTCATTTTAACCAGAAATTGTTTCACATTTAAGGAGTCCCACTACCTCCAGGTACAGTATAGAGAAGGGGAGAGAGGGGACTTATGGACTTTTTAGGCACTATAGACTGTTTTTAAAATATCAAAAATTTATTTAATGAAGAGACACAATATACATAAAAGACTGCGTACATCTAAAAGCATATGCATTTGAGTCAAACAAAAAGACGAGACATTAACAAAATATAAAATCGCATGAGCAGCCTATAGGTAATAAGCCTGAGGGATACCACAGAACAAAGATCGGTGTAGAAGACGGATTTTGTCCAGAATTGATGGGGTATCCAATAGGAAGGCAGAGGTGCAGTGCGATAGTAGTAGGTTTTGACGAAAGCTCTACATGTTTCGCGTTTTTTTCATTCAACGCTTCGTCTGGAGCCTGAAGTTGTAGTGACTAACAAACAGATATGAAATTTAAAAGACACAGTGAGTATATGCACATCACTAATACTTCTTGGATAACATGTTCTATTTGTACAAAAGGAATAAATATATATCTAGAATCGTTGTCAAGTGTGGCCATCAGACCTCCATCATCACTACCAAACAATGCGCAGCAGGGGTATAGGCCAATGTTCCAAACACCCAGTGGGGACGTGTAAAATATCATATTAAACTGTCAGTTATTATAGAGAAGAAGTGTACTTACTACAATTCTTAGTTTGTTCAAAAAACATATAACGAATGAGAATAAGGTCCCTGTTTTCTCCCCACCGACCAAGAGGGGGTGATGGGCATGGAATGGGGTAGAGTAGAATCACACCTACCACGGGTATGGTCCTAGATAGTGACCAGAGGTAGAATTAGTCAACTATTAATGCAGACAGGCCAAAAAAGCATAATGGATAAAATGAACCCAACAACGATTGAAAGGTTGGCTCACCTGGATGCAGAGGAGGGGAGAAGTGTTTAGATACTCCCTCGGTTAACTATATGCACCAGCGCTGTAGTTATTGTATAGTGGGTGCCCGGGTATAGATCAGCCAGGATGGAGAGTAAGTCCGGTAAATGGTCAGAAAGGAAAAGCCTTAGAGTTGGAAAACGGTATCAAAATGGACCTGTATAGTAAGGGCCATGGATTTAGGAAAGTGTCTCAATTAGACAGAAATAAACCTAAAAAGAAATTGTAGCATGGCCGAACGGCATGTATAGGACTCACCATCCTGGGGTACAGAGAGGTTACATTCGCCAGCAACACAGCGGTGGTGGAGAGCAGGGGACGCTGACAGAAAGCACACCCTAGTGTGCTTAAATACACGTCCCATCCGTAGTCACGTGTCCGGCGTCGCCGGCGTGACGTCATCCGGATCGGCCGCTAGGAGCGTACTGCGCATGCGCCGACGTCCCGTCCCGCGCCTGCGCATTGAGGCTGGGACAAACACGGCGGCGCGCGCTACACGCTCAAGCAGGGAGAGTGACTGGGGGATAAATTCCCCAGGCATTCCCTGCTGATCGTCACGTAGATGGTAAAGGTGACGATGTGCGGCCGCACTGGGTATTGGACAGGCCCAAAATATTGCGGCGCAGTGTTGGCAAACGTGAATGTTGGAGGAAAAGGGCCACACTCAGCAACATTAGGTAGACTCCATAAAATGTCAAAAGAAAATAACATACATAACAGTAAATATAGGTATCCAGCTCATTGGAATTCTAAAACGTTTTTAGAAGTAGATATTTCTAAACAAAACATCAATGATTAGTCTAGTGGCAATAGGACTGTCTAGGAACGTGTTTGGAAAAAGAACCATGGAATAAATATAGGGACTGTTTACGATAGGGGGTATATTATGCTAGATGGATATTGTGCTAGATCATGGTATGTACATATACTGAGTCAGTATAGTACTTTAGATAAAGGGCAGGAGAAACAAGGGTATAGGGCCATCTTAGAGAAAGGGTTTGTACGATTGTGCCTCATTAATACCCGGTGAGCGGGTCGCATCAAGGCGTTCTATCCAGAGGGTCTCTTTTTTCAAAATTTCTTTGTCCCAGTTACCTCCTCGTGGGTCCTTTGGGATAACCGCCAGGGCTATGAAAGAAACAGCTGTAGTGTCAAACTTGTGATAAAGATCTAAATGTCTACTCACGGAGGTGATCATTTTTCCCCCAGATGAGTAATAGATATGATCTTTTATTCGGGCACGGAATTGACGGATGGTTTTTCCGACGTAAAATGCATTGCAAATACATGTCATTAAATATATCACCCCTTGGGTATCACAGTCCGCGTAGAAACGCGGTACAAAGGTTTCCCCATTGGGAAGAACAAAACTATTCCCTGGTCGTACCCATGGGCAGTATGTACATCGTCCACACCTGGAGATGCCCGTCCTAGCTATATTGGGGTGAATATTGATACTATAATGGCTCGATGTCAGTTTATCGCGCAATGAACGTGATTTTCTGAATGTAATGGTAGGGTTTGGGCTTATATATTTTCTCAAAATGGGGTCCTCAAGGAGTAGAGGCCAATGTTTAGCCAGAATATCCCGTAGTTCACTATGCTGTTTAGAGTACCTAGAGATGTAGCGGACAGTATCAGAAGTTTTTGTAATTTTTGTTTTGTAGAGTAGTGAGTTTCTTGATTGTCTCAATGCCTTGTTAAAGGATTTTCTAAGGATAGATTTACTGTATCCTCTATTTTTTAGGCGATCTCGGAGGAGATTTGCCTGTATTTTAAACTCATCGGTGTGTGTACAATTTCGTCTCAATCTGAGATATTGAGCGTAAGGAATGCTACGAAGTAAAGTTTGCGGGTGGGCACTATCTGCATGAAGCAGTGTGTTGCCAGCCGTTTCTTTCCTATATAATGTTGTTGCCAGACACCCTGTATGGTCTCTAAATATAGTTAAATCCAAAAAAGTAATTTTCTCTGGATTAACGGAAAATGTGAATTTTAGGTTGAAGGCATTTTGGTTTAAAGTTTCCATAAAGGTTTGTAAACTATTGTGGGACCCCGCCCAGACGACAAAAATGTCGTCAATATAACGCAGCCAGCATAATGCTAGGCTGGTATACGGCGACAGATTGTCGTCAGAAAAGATGGTCCGTTCCCACCCCCCCAGGTACAGATTGGCGTAGGCCGGGGCACAGCAGGTGCCCATGGCCACGCCCTGCACCTGGAGGTAGTGGGACTCGTTAAAGGTGAAACAGTTTTTGGTCAGGACAAATCGCAGCAGATCTAGTATGAACTCACAGAATTCCCAATGATGGTGGTCTTCTTCATAAAGGAAGGTTCTAGCTATCCTGATGCCCTGCTCGTGAGGGATGCTGGAGTAAAGTGCTTCAACATCTATAGTCACGAGGAGGGCATCAGGAGGCACGACCATTCCTTCAATGTTCTTTAAGAGGTCTAGGGTGTCTCTTGTGTAGGAGGGAAGTGAGAGGACGTGAGGCATGAGTACAGAGTCAATAAGACGGCTAGCATTTTCCGTCAGGGCTCCAATACCCGATACAATAGGTCTACCCGGGGGTAAGGTGGGGTGTTTGTGTATCTTCGGGAGTACGTAAAACGTTGCTAATCTGGGGTTAGATATATTCAGATACTTGTAGGTATCTGAGTCTATTAGGCCTCTCTGGTGGGCAGAGCCAATGACCGAAAGATATTGGGTTCTGAAGCCCTCGATTTGATCAGGTTCAATAGGCACGTACCACTCTTTGTTCTTAAGAATGTCACGTGCCATATTTTCATAGAATGTTTTAGTCATGAGGACAATATTTCCTCCTTTGTCTGCTGATTTGATTTCTATATCGGGGTAGGATTGAAGGCGTTGGATAGCTAGCAACTGGGAAGGTGTCAGGTTGTCATCGGTGGTTTTGATCGAAAGTGATTTTAGGTCATTGACTGTGCCCGCCAGAAAGGCCCAAATAGATGCATTGGTCATAAGGTCGGGAAACCTTTGGGATTTTGGTTTAAATTTTTTACATGTGGGCGCTATAGAGCCGGTTGGACCTTATGATTTGATCTGCTGCGATTTGTCCTGACCAAAAACTGTTTCACCTTTAACAAGTCCCACTACCTCCAGGTGCAGGGCGTGGCCATGGGCACCTGCTGTGCCCCGGCCTACGCCAATCTGTACCTGGGGGGGTGGGAACGGACCATCTTTTCTGACGACAATCTGTCGCCGTATACCAGCCTAGCATTATGCTGGCTGCGTTATATTGACTACATTTTTGTCGTCTGGGCGGGGTCCCACAATAGTTTACAAACCTTTATGGAAACTTTAAACCAAAATGCCTTCAACCTAAAATTCACATTTTCCGTTAATCCCGAGAAAATTACTTTTTTGGATTTAACTATATTTAGAGACCATACAGGGTGTCTGGCAACAACATTATATAGGAAAGAAACGGCTGGCAACACACTGCTTCATGCAGATAGTGCCCACCCGCAAACTTTACTTCGTAGCATTCCTTACGCTCAATATCTCAGATTGAGACGAAATTGTACACACACCGATGAGTTTAAAATACAGGCAAATCTCCTCCGAGATCGCCTAAAAAATAGAGGATACAGTAAATCTATCCTTAGAAAATCCTTTAACAAGGCATTGAGACAATCAAGAAACTCACTACTCTACAAAACAAAAATTACAAAAACTTCTGATACTGTCCGCTACATCACTAGGTACTCTAAACAGCATAGTGAACTACGGGATATTCTGGCTAAACATTGGCCTCTACTCCTTGAGGACCCCATTTTGAGAAAATATATAAGCCCAAACCCTACCATTACATTCAGAAAATCACGTTCATTGCGCGATAAACTGACATCGAGCCATTATAGTATCAATATTCACCCCAATATAGCTAGGACGGGCATCTCCAGGTGTGGACGATGTACATACTGCCCATGGGTACGACCAGGGAATAGTTTTGTTATTCCCAATGGGGAAACCTTTGTACCGCGTTTCTATGCGGACTGTGATACCCAAGGGGTGATATATTTAATGACATGTATTTGCAATGCATTTTACGTCGGAAAAACCATCCGTCAATTCCGTGCCCGAATAAAAGATCATATCTATTACTCATCTGGGGGAAAAATGATCACCTCCGTGAGTAGACATTTAGATCTTTATCACAAGTTTGACACTACAGCTGTTTCTTTCATAGCCCTGGCGGTTATCCCAAAGGACCCACGAGGAGGTAACTGGGACAAAGAAATTTTGAAAAAAGAGACCCTCTGGATAGAACGCCTTGATGCGACCCGCTCACCGGGTATTAATGAGGCACAATCGTACAAACCCTTTCTCTAAGATGGCCCTATACCCTTGTTTCTCCTGCCCTTTATCTAAAGTACTATACTGACTCAGTATATGTACATACCATGATCTAGCACAATATCCATCTAGCATAATATACCCCCTATCGTAAACAGTCCCTATATTTATTCCATGGTTCTTTTTCCAAACACGTTCCTAGACAGTCCTATTGCCACTAGACTAATCATTGATGTTTTGTTTAGAAATATCTACTTCTAAAAACGTTTTAGAATTCCAATGAGCTGGATACCTATATTTACTGTTATGTATGTTATTTTCTTTTGACATTTTATAGAGTCTACCTAATGTTGCTGAGTGTGGCCCTTTTCCTCCAACATTCACGTTTGCCAACACTGCGCCGCAATATTTTGGGCCTGTCCAATACCCAGTGCGGCCGCACATCGTCACCTTTACCATCTACGTGACGATCAGCAGGGAATGCCTGGGGAATTTATCCCCCAGTCACTCTCCCTGCTTGAGCGTGTAGCGCGCGCCGCCGTGTTTGTCCCAGCCTCAATGCGCAGGCGCGGGACGGGACGTCGGCGCATGCGCAGTACGCTCCTAGCGGCCGATCCGGATGACGTCACGCCGGCGACGCCGGACACGTGACTACGGATGGGACGTGTATTTAAGCACACTAGGGTGTGCTTTCTGTCAGCGTCCCCTGCTCTCCACCACCGCTGTGTTGCTGGCGAATGTAACCTCTCTGTACCCCAGGATGGTGAGTCCTATACATGCCGTTCGGCCATGCTACAATTTCTTTTTAGGTTTATTTCTGTCTAATTGAGACACTTTCCTAAATCCATGGCCCTTACTATACAGGTCCATTTTGATACCGTTTTCCAACTCTAAGGCTTTTCCTTTCTGACCATTTACCGGACTTACTCTCCATCCTGGCTGATCTATACCCGGGCACCCACTATACAATAACTACAGCGCTGGTGCATATAGTTAACCGAGGGAGTATCTAAACACTTCTCCCCTCCTCTGCATCCAGGTGAGCCAACCTTTCAATCGTTGTTGGGTTCATTTTATCCATTATGCTTTTTTGGCCTGTCTGCATTAATAGTTGACTAATTCTACCTCTGGTCACTATCTAGGACCATACCCGTGGTAGGTGTGATTCTACTCTACCCCATTCCATGCCCATCACCCCCTCTTGGTCGGTGGGGAGAAAACAGGGACCTTATTCTCATTCGTTATATGTTTTTTGAACAAACTAAGAATTGTAGTAAGTACACTTCTTCTCTATAATAACTGACAGTTTAATATGATATTTTACACGTCCCCACTGGGTGTTTGGAACATTGGCCTATACCCCTGCTGCGCATTGTTTGGTAGTGATGATGGAGGTCTGATGGCCACACTTGACAACGATTCTAGATATATATTTATTCCTTTTGTACAAATAGAACATGTTATCCAAGAAGTATTAGTGATGTGCATATACTCACTGTGTCTTTTAAATTTCATATCTGTTTGTTAGTCACTACAACTTCAGGCTCCAGACGAAGCGTTGAATGAAAAAAACGCGAAACATGTAGAGCTTTCGTCAAAACCTACTACTATCGCACTGCACCTCTGCCTTCCTATTGGATACCCCATCAATTCTGGACAAAATCCGTCTTCTACACCGATCTTTGTTCTGTGGTATCCCTCAGGCTTATTACCTATAGGCTGCTCATGCGATTTTATATTTTGTTAATGTCTCGTCTTTTTGTTTGACTCAAATGCATATGCTTTTAGATGTACGCAGTCTTTTATGTATATTGTGTCTCTTCATTAAATAAATTTTTGATATTTTAAAAACAGTCTATAGTGCCTAAAAAGTCCATAAGTCCCCTCTCTCCCCTTCTCTATACTATATCAAGGACGTGGCACATGATTACCCATCCTCAGTATCTGCAGTACCACTCTGCATTGATACTTATTCTCCCACCTCCAGGTACAGGGCGTGGCCATGGGCACCTGTTGTGCCCCGGCCTACGCCAACTTGTACCTGGGGGGGTGGGAACGCACTATTTTCTCCGATGATGTTTTAACAATTTACACTGGCCAGATATTATGCTGGTTATGTTATATCGATGATATCTTTATGGTATGGACAGGATCCCTTAATTTGCTTACAGCGTTTATGGATGCCATTAACCAGAACCAATTCAATCTCAAATTTACATATTCGGCAGATTCTGTTAAAATTACTTTCCTAGACCTTACCATTTTCCAAGATACAACTGGATGTTTAGCATCCACACTCTACAGAAAAGAGACTGCAGGAAACACATTGTTACATGCCAATAGTGCCCATCCAGTAAATTTAATTCGTAGTATCCCCTATGCGCAATATTTAAGACTTAGACGCAACTGTACACATACAGAGGAATTTAAGGCACAGGCTAATTGCCTCCGTGATCGCCTCAGAGCCCGAGGTTACAGTAAATCATTATTGCGCAAATCATACAACAAAGCCCTTAGACAATCGCGCAATTCCTTGATTTACAAAACTAAAGTCAAAAAGACCAATGAAACTGTCAATATATTACCAGATATTCCAAACAACATGTTGAGATGCGAGACATTCTCAACAAGCACTGGCCACTTCTCCGTGAGGACCCCATTCTTAAAAAATACGTTGAATTGAATCCAACTATCACGTTTAGAAGATCAGGATCATTGCGAGACAAATTAACCTCAAGCCATTACACACAGAGAACAGCACAGTGTTTACGTAAACATGGAATTAGTCGCTGTGGGAAATGTGCCTATTGCTCGTGGATAAAACCTGGCACTAGGTTTAGACTCCCCAATGGAGATACAATTGTGCCACGCTTTTTTGCCGATTGTGAAACTAAGGGAGTTGTCTATCTTATGACATGTACCTGTGGTGCGTTTTATGTGGGCAAAACCATGCGCCATTTTCGTTCCTGCATCAAGGACCATGTACAGTGGTGTGAAAAAGTGTTTGCCCCCTTCCTCATTTCCTGTTCCTTTGCATGTTTGTCACACTTAAGTGTTTCGGAACATCAAACCAATTTAAACAATAGTCAAGGACAACACAAGTAAACACAAAATGCAATTTGTAAATGAAGGTGTTTATTATTAAAGGTGAAAAAAAATCCAAACCATCATGGCCCTGTGTGAAAAAGTGATTGCCCCCCTTGTTAAAACATACTATAACTGTGGTTGTCCACACCTGAGTTCAATTTCTCTAGCCACACCCAGGCCTGATTATTGCCACACCTGTTCACAATCAAGGCATCACTTAAATAGGAGCCGCTTGACACAGTAAGGTCCACCAGAAGATCCTTAAAAGCTACACATCATGCCGAGACCCAAAGAAATTCAGGAACAATTGAGAAAGAAAGTAATTGAGATCTATCAGTCTGGAAAGGGTTATAAAGCCATTTCCAAAGCTTTGGGAATCCAGCGAACCACAGTGAGAGCCATTATCCACAAATGGCGAAGACATGGAACAGTGGTGAACCTTCCCAGGAGTGGCCGGCCGCCCAAAATTACCCCAAGAGCGCAGCGACGACTCATCCAAGAGGTCACAAAAGACCCCACAACAACGTCCAAGGAACTGCAGGCCTCACTTGCCTCAGTTAAGGTCAGCGTTCATGCCTCCACCATCAGGAAAAGACTGGGCAAAAATGGCCTGCATGGCAGAGTTCCAAGGAGAAAACCACTGCTGAGCAAAAAGAACATCAAAGCTCGTCTCAATTTCTCCACAACACATCTTGATGATCCCCAAGACTTTTGGGACAACATTCTGTGGACCGATGAGACAAAAGTGGAACTCTTTGGAAGGTGTGTGTCCAAGTATATCTGGCGTAGAAGGAACACTGCATTTCAGAAAAAGAACATTATACCAACAGTAAAATATGGTGGTGGTAGTGTGATGGTCTGGGGCTGTTTTGCTGCTTCAGGACCTGGAAGACTTGCCGTGATAAAAGGAACTATGAATTCTGCTGTCTACCAAGAGATCCTGAAGGAGAATGTCCGACCATCTGTTTGTGTACTCAAGCTGAAACGAACTTGGGTTCTGCAGCAGGACAATGATCCTAAACACACCAGCAAGTCCACCACCGAATGGCTGAAGAAAAACAAAATTTAGACTTTGGAGTTGCCTAGCCAAAGTCCAGACCTGAATCCTATTGAGATGTTGTGGTATGACCTTAAAAAGGCCGTTCATGCTCGAAAACCCTCTAATGTAACTGAATTAGGACAATTCTGCAAAGATGAGTGGGCCAAAATTCCTCCAGGACGCTGTAAAAGCCTCATTGCACGTTATCGCAAACGCTTGGTTGCAGTTGTTGCTGCTAAGGGTGGCCCAACCAGTTATTAGGTTTAGGGGGCAATCACTTTTTTTTTCACACAGGGCCATGATGGTTTGGATTTTTTTTTCACCTTTAATAATAAACACCTTCATTTACAAATTGCATTTTGTGTTTACTTGTGTTGTCCTTGACTATTGTTTAAATTGGTTTGATGTTCCGAAACACTTAAGTGTGACAAACATGCAAAGGAACAGGAAATGAGGAAGGGGGCAAACATTTTTTCACACCACTGTATACTATTCATCAGGAGGTAAAATGATTACCTCAGTCAGCAGACATCTGTACCTTTACCATAGGTTCGACACATCAGTTGCCTCCTTCATTGCCCTCGCCGTGATCGCGAGAGATCCACGGGGTAGGGAATGGGACAAAATAATCCTAAGAAATGAAACGACCTGGATTGAGCGCCCTTAAATGCCACTCAATTGCCAGGTATCAATGAAGCACAGTCTTATAGACCCTTTCTTTAAGGTCCATTGCCTATAACATTTTAGGCAATGTTGGTGCCTATCTGTGGGTTTCACTTTACACCTTATGGTGAAGGATGGCCCATTATGATAGGGATCACTAGACAAGACCCTATACGATTCAAATGTTTGTTTTATTGTTCATTGCAGGTTACTGTTACACTGTAAGACATAATAGCCCCCTCCATGTTGTTGCATTATTAGCAATATATATCCCAAAAAATTATGTATTTTTAGATGACACTACTACAAAAATCTCCTTTGGAAAATTATCTTCGAAAGGAAATTTAGCTGAAAGAACTAAATACCTATTTAATCATTATTGTTATTTACATTTCTTAATATATTTGTAAACAATTAATTGACTATATGTCTCTCCCTGTTCAGTTCTGTGGTATCTGCGGGCTGTTGTGGCTCCTGTCTGGTTACTGGGGCTTTGTGTGCACACAGTGTGGCCGCCCAGCGTCACTCATTTCATCCTTGTGACGCTTGCAGTAGCCACCAGGGGGATCTCTCACTCCCCTCCTTGGCCTATCTGCACATCACCTCTTGCTCAGCCAATGTGGAGTTTGCGTGCTTACTGCGCAGGCGCGTCGACTCCATCTTGCGCATGCACAATGTGATACTCGGCCGGTCTTGATGACGTCATTCCGGCGTGCGCCGGATGTCAGAATCCAGAGGGGACGCGCATATAAAAGCACACGCCATGTGTGCTATGGTCCAGCGGCCCCCCTTCTATCATCATACAGAGCTGTGTGTTCGCCGCCAGTATGTTGGTCCCTCTTCCCTAACTTGGTAAGCGCATCTTTCATTTACTCTCTGGGGCTATACCGGGATGTATTCAGCCTTGTATGTTCCACTCATCACTGCATTACTTTCTCTCTCTGTTGCAGGCTGGTGTGCCTGACTACGGGAGGGATCCTTCAGTCCAGCGTTACCATTTAGCTGCTCACTACTGTGATTCCCTATGACAACTGCAATACCAATGCATGTTTAATAACGTTACCTTATATAACTGGTGCCAAAACATCAGACTACCAGTAAGTTTATTTACCAATAATTTTGAATACATTGTGCCTTATGGGTATTAAAGTAATTTACTTTACCTATATCCTAAATGTTATTTAAACTAGGTCACTTGCTATATCGCATGGATACAGACTGCTTCATATACTGACTAAACGGTGTCCACACTTCTCTTCTTGAAAGGCCCATTGCGCTGCCTTTAACTGGGGAATATCTGTCCATTATCTTATGCCTTGTAACGATTGAGTAAGTTCTTTATTATTATTTTTTCTATTTAATACTCAAACTTAACTCTGCTGTGGTTTATTGTATTATGCGCACCCCCACTGTGTTGCAACAGCTCCTAGACCTATGGCCGGCTCATCCCAGTCAGCACCCACTACAAACACTGAGCCGGGACTGATATAATCCTCTGTGTATACCTTTCTTTTATATTTTTGTACATATGTAAAATTGTTACAATTGTATTGTATGTATACTCATTATGTATTCTCTTGACTTTATTAGCTGCCAGCCCTTTCATATATCCAGCTCCAGACGAAGCGTAACTGTACGCGAAACATGTAGAGCCTGTATGTATGTCATACTTTTTCTGATGACATCACCGCCCTATTGCATCAACCCTTGTGGACGGACAAATCAACACTCTTTATTACTCAACTATGATAGTTGTGTCTTTCCTCTATCCACAGGGTTATATTTACTCTGATGTTAATTGCGGTTATTTGAATATCTGAATCATTGTTGGCAAGCTAAAACTGATTTTAAATATGCATCTTTATTCATGTAAAAATTATTTTTAAGAAATAAACAATTTTTTCTATATAAATATCTGTTTCTATCGTGCCTATAAAGTCCAAGTCCCTTCTCCCACACAGCTCTGAGGGGAATTTTAGCTCCTCCCACAAAGCTCTGAGGGGAATTATAGCATTACTGCTCCTTCCACACAGCTTGGAGGGGAGTTATAGCTCCTCCCACACAGCTCTGAGGATAATTATAGCTCCTCCCACACAACTCTGAGGGGAATTATAGCTCTTTGAACAAAGCTCTGAGGGGAATTATAGCTCCTTCCACAAATATCATCATGTCATCTAAAGGAAAGAGATCTAAAGCTGCAAAGATACACTGGACTAAACTGGACCTTTCAGGCACACACTTTTGGGATCCGGAGCCCCAAAACAGCATAGTGGAAATGGAGGTTTGTGACAGTGAATGTACCCAGGAGGTACAAAGTGAACCTGTGGTGTCATTCCCATGTTCAACTCAGTGTCAAGTTCAAGAGCACAGTGACAGTGTGATGGGCACTTCTGAAAACCATGGCATGCAAGAACCATGTGTACCAAGTGAGATATCTGTGCAGGCATCAGGGTCATCATGGCTATGGAAGGTTAAGGAACAAACAGTGTACATGCATGGCTCTGACATTTTTGGCATGCCACAGTGAGCTTGATGACGTGAGGAAGGATGATCTTGATCAAATACTGAAGAAGGGCAACAGCTTGTATGGCACAACAATAAAACAGCTAAAACTAAGAAATGTCTATCAGCACCAACACTTGACAATGGAAGAAGTGCCTCTCAGAGTCAGCACTGACAAATATGAGTATAACATTTTTAAATCTCCAGTGTTATCGGGATGTGTGAGAGCCACGATAGACGGTGACAACCAAGGTTGGTTTGTTGACCTCTCCACAAGACTTCAGTGCCTCAATGCAGATGTTACACATGCACTTTTTATAGTAGTGCCATATTGCATTGCATTGTTCAGAGACAAGTCTGGGAGATATGGACTGTTTGATTCTCATAGTCGAAATAAGGATGGACTTCCTGCCACTGGAAAAGGAAAAGCTGTTATGATCACTTCTACACATTTGAGTGATATGGGGGCAAGGATTTATAAGTTGTATGAATTGCTCCTTACAGACACCAGAGGCCCTATTGATGGACTGCAGTATGACTTCATACCAGTCTCATTTCATCGTGCAAGACATCTGTCAGATGGTTTGCTGTCCCCACCGGTGCAATCTGACAAACCACATAATGGAAAGCATTTGGAGAACAAAGAGACACAGATGACCAAAGATGCAACACACACTGGATTCCCAGCCAGCAAGCATTCTCCACGGTCACTTAATGCAAAATCCTCACAGGGCATATGGAAGGACAGTAAGGCATTTTCCAAATTAAATGCACAGCGACGACAAAAAATGAAGACAAGACACAGAAATTAAAGAAGGTGTGATTTCAAGGCTACAAAGATGTCTGTCACCAATAGGAAGAGGACACACATCACCAGCCAATACAGAGCAGATGCTGATTTTAAGTTGAAGCAGAAGCAATATATCATTCGTAAATATGGGACAAATGCCGATTTTAACTTGAAGCAGAAGCAATACACAACCAGCAAATATGCAACTGATGACAATTTTAACTTGAAGAAAAAGCAATACATCACCAAAAAATATGCGACAAATGCAGATTTCAACCTGAAGCAGAAGCAATACATCACCAGAAAATATGCGACAAATGCAGATTTCAACCTGAGGCAGAAGCAATACATCACCAGAAAATATGCGACAAATGCAGATTTCAACCTGAAGCAGAAGCAATACACAACCAGCAAATATGCAACTGATGCCAATTTTAACTTGAAGAAAAAGCAATACATCACCAGAAAATATGCGACAAATGCCGATTTCAACTTGAAGCAGAAGCAATACATCACCAGAAAATATCATAATGATCCTGCTTTCAGAAAACGTCACTTGCAACATTGCATGAGTTACATGAAAATGAAGCGTCACACTCAAGCAGATTTTCGCATTACCCATAAGATGCAATGTGCCTTCAAAATAAGAATGAAATACAGACGATGGACTCGTGTCATGCGGGAATGCAGTCAACCAGTGGACAACAGCCTAATGCAGACAGCTATATCCACTTTCCATGAATGCATTAAAGCTGGGCCAACTTTTGTGTGCACGATGTGTCATCGTACCCTTTTCCCTAACCAAGTGAAACATTGCATTCACAGCAATTACAAGAAGAATCTACACATTGTTGCTGCCTGTTTGACAGGGAACTATGTCCATATGTGCAACAATTACTGTCAAGGCCCTGAACAATGCACCGTACCAGATGAAAGGACCAAAGAATGTATTTGTCACAACTGTGATTCACATCTAAAAGCAGGACACAAATCATCCATCGCTGTGGCTAACTACATGGAGCTGGCGCCCATTCCCCCAGAGCACTGAAATTTGAATGTGCTGAAAAGACAACTTTTGGCCAAAATACTGCCATTTGCCAAGATCATCACACTTCCCAAAGGTCGACAGGCAGCTATACACGGCGCTGTAGTGTGTGTGCCATCCGAGGTGGAAACCACGGTCAATACTCTACCAAGATCGCACAGCACATCCCAGTTATACAGAGTGAAGCTTAAAAGACGTCTGACTTACAAAGGCCACCAGCTGTTTCACAATGTCAACATGAGAAATGTAATAGCAGGTCTGTCAAAACTCATTGACACACACCCCGATTACAGTGACATTTCAATCAGAGTGGATGAGACAATCGCTGCTGATGATGATGATGATGCTGATAATGATGATGGGATGGAACTCGACAGTTGTGATAATGCTGAAATGATGGAGATACTTGAACGCATCGAAAATTGTGATCCATTAGAGGTACAGTCTGCATGTTTACCAGCTGCTTCTGAGAAACAGGAAGGCCATGACCAACAACCTCCCAATGCAGAGGATGAGAAGGATGCACTAAGACCTGGAATTGGCCTAGACAGTTGTTTTCAGCCATCTGACCTTGGAGAGGAAGCACTGACACACGGTGAAGGAATATCCAGCATTGCACCTGTACAAGGAAACACACCTGTCAGCTTCTTTAAAGTTCCTAGGCTTGAGGCAATGGCTTTCCCTGTTCAGTTCCCTACTGGACAGAATACATTGGACCAGGCAAGACAAGTCAAACTGTCCCCGAGCATGTATTTCAATGCAAGGCTTTTTTGTGTTGATACTCGTTTTGCAAAAGACACAAGCTACCTCTTCTTTGCGCAGTTTGTCACAGAAACACACATGGCCAAAAGCAGCATGTCCATCCAGTTAAGGAAAGGAAAACCCAATACCAGGGATGGACGAAAAATATCCAACAAGCTGCTACAGGACAAGCATGAGGTTGAGAGGTTGGTGCGAAACCGAGATGCCACAAGGTTCATGCAACCACTGAGAGGGAGTCCAGCTTACTGGGATAAAAATCTGAAGAATTTGCTAGCCATGATCAGACAATTGGGTAAGCAAACATTTTTTCTTACCTTCTCTGCTGCAGAATTCAGATGGCCAGAGGTAATAACGGCAATAAAGGCACAACAGGGTCAAAAGGTAGATTTTGCAGAGCTAGACTGGGCTGAAAAGTGTGACATTCTTCGAGGCAACCCAGTGACCAACATGCGCATGTTTGACAAACTGGTTGATGCTCTGATGCGAGAGCTGCTGTTGGGTCCTGCACAGCCAATTGGTGAAGTTATTGATTACTTTTACAGAGTTGAATTACAGGCGAGAGGGAGCCCTCATATACATTGTCTCTGTTGGGTAGCAGGAGCTCCTATATTTGGACAAGACAGTGATGACAAGGTGTTTGCCTTTATAGATAATAACATCTCATGCCAGCTGCCAAACAGGCCTTACTTAACAGATTTGTAACAGAACTTCAAATGCACAGCAGATCTCATTCAAAATCGTGCAAGAAAGGTAACAGAGTATGCAGATTTGGATTTCCAAATCCACCTATTAGAAAAACAAGGATAACTTACCCGATGCCAGAAGAACAAGGAGTTCAATGCAATGAAACCACAAGCAGCCAAAAACAAACTGAAACCAGTCTGGGATTTGCTTAATAACCCAAAAGTGCAGCTTGAAGACATGTCACAGCTACTGGCACAGTGTGATATGACTTTGAATCAGTTTCAAAACAATAGTCAAAGAAATGAGCCCAGAAACAGAGACAGAACGAGAAGAAATGAAAGAAGTTCTTCTGGCTTATTCAAAACACAGAGAGGTCAGTGCCCAGGAGTCTGTGGCCCGTACGTGCAGCCTGAAAATGAAGTCTTGCGCAAGTGAGGTTGGTTTTCTGCCAACTGGTGACAACGCACTGAAAATGAGTCTCCCGCTCAGTGCATTGCAGAACTAACCAGCCGATTCTCTTAATGTGTGGATGACGAGTTTTGTCGACAAATACAGATCCAGACCCGAAACACCAGAGTTTGAGTCCATGTGTCTGGCAGACTTTGCATCCCATTACAGGATTGTCTATGGCAAGCAGAAGGAAGATAGCAAGCAAAAGGAAGACGGCAAGCGCGTCAGCCTATTGAATGGAATGGGAATGATTCAAAAACGCAATAGAGGGAAGCCTGCAATCATCAGGTATGCACGCTTCTCAGAGAAGAAGGACCACGAAAACTTCTACGGCAGACTGCTTAAACTCTACCTCCCCCACCGTTCAGAGTCATCACTGAAAACTGTAAGGTTCCCAACACACCGGGATTTTTACAAAGGTGCCTGTGTGAGCTTACCCGGAGAAGAAGCAATCCGAGCAGTGTCTGCAATTGTTACCAGCAACCAAAAGAAGTTTGAACAACACAACAACATTGTGGAACAAGTCTTGGATGACTTTGTAAAAAACGGCCCTATTGAAGATGCTTGGAACACCTTTGCCCCAGAAGCTGAGTTGGATAGGTTGGAATGTATAGAGGAACGCAAAGAAGGGGAGCCACTTCATGAGAATGAACAAGATGATGTTTCGGAGTATACACATCACAAACAAACAGGTGGAATTGCTCTTACTGTGAAGGCCCCACAAATGTGCCCTGATTTACTTCGGAAAAAATGTACAGAAACCTTAACCGGACACAAGCTCAGACATTCTACTCAGTTTGTGACTGGTGCACTAACCGTGTGCGTGGCCTAAATCCTAACCCATTCTATTACTTTGTCACTGGTGGCGCAGGGACAGGCAAATCACACCTGATAAAGTGCATCTATGCTGAGGCGACAAAGATACTCTGTAAATTTACCAGACTACGTGAGGAAGCAGACATATCCATGCCCAGCGTTTTACTAACTGCATTTACAGGAACAGCAGCTTTCAACATTTCAGGCAACACTTTGCATTCCCTACTGAAGTTGCCAAGAAGCTTGAAGCCACCCTACCAAGGACTTGGAAATCTCATAGATGAAGTGAGGGCACAGCTGTCAAATGCAGAGATCATTGTTATTGACAAGGTTTCAATGATTTCAAAGCCCCTGTTTGCCTACATTAACTGGAGATTACAGCAAATCAAAGGCAGTAAGAAACCTTTTGGTGGTATGTCAGTACTAGCAGTAGGAGACTTTTACCAGGTCTCCCCGCTGGGAAAAAGTAAGCCACTCTGCGTGTTTGAGGAAAATACCAATGACGTCTGGAAAGACTACTTTCAGATGATCACGCTGACAGAGATCATGCGACAGAAGGATGACATTTGATTTGCTGAGCTTTTGAATAGAATCAGAGTCAAGCAGAAGACTGGCACCTTAAGCAATGATGACAAAGCTCTGCTTGCTCAGGCTTTGACAGATCCCACCCACTGCCCTAATGACGTGCTGCACATCTTTGCCACCAACAAAGAGGTTCACAAACATAATGCCGCAACTGTGTCTATTCTCCATTCAAACGTCACCAACATAGATGCAGACAATTACAGAAAAGACCCTAAAACAGGAGTGATGCTGAGGCAACACCAACCTTTCAAAGGACACAAAGACAATCTGATTGACACACTGCAAGCAGCTGAAGGTGCCCGTATCATGATCACAAGAAACATTGATGTTGAAGATGGGCTTGTTAACGGGACATTTGGCAAGATTGCAAGAATAATCATCCAGACTGAGAATGGTGCTACTACGGTAAACAAGCTTGGGCTTGTGCTGGACAATCCAAATGCAGGACAGAGATACCGTAACAAGTCTTCTTGTGATGCTGACAACTTGGTGTACATAGAAAGGGTAGAGGAAAACCTGAGACAGAAAGGAGTTGTTCGCAGGCAGTTCCCCCTGAAGTTAGCTTTTGCATGTACGATTCATAAGTGTCAGGGGATGTCAATACAGTCGGCAGTGGTCTCATTGAAACGGGTCTTCCAACCGGGAATGGCCTATGTTGCTCGGAGTAGAACGACTACACTGCAAGGACTTCACATAACCGACTTTGATGAGAAGAAGATCTTTGCTGATCCTGAAATCACAGCCTCCCTGGACTCAATGAAGAATGCATCACTGGAAAGTGTTATGCCCCTCTTAAAGTTTCTACAGACAACAGACAAACAGCAAACATTAACAATTATCCATCACAACACGGAAGGATTACCAGCTCATATTGAAGATATCAAATCTCACCACGAGTTGACACTTGGAGATGTTTTATGTTTCACTGAAACTCATCTCTCAGGCTCTTCTGTTGCTGAAAGTCTCCAGCTGGAGGGCTACAACCTGTTCAAACGCAACAGACACCTCTTGTACACGAACCATCCTGACATTGCAAGTAAAAGTGGCGGAGGTGTCGCCTTGTATGTCAGAAACCATTTCAAGGCCTTTGAAAAGCAGTATCATCACAATGTGACTGATTTGGAGCTCTTGGTTGTCAAACTGGAGTTCCCTGTACAAGCTTTGATAGCTGTTGTTTACAGGCCACCGGATTACAGTATTGGCCAATTCCTTACTAACCTGCTGGGCCTCTTGGAATCTTTGGAAATAATGGATTGCCAACCTATAATACTCTGTGGAGATTTCAATGAAGATTTCCTGTGCAGAGCAAAGAAGCCAATATCTGACCTTCTTCACTCTAGAGGATATACCCAACTGGTCTGTGCAGCCACCACAGAAAAAAACACACTGTTGGATCACATTTACATCTCCAGGGTGCAGCACTGTCTCCAGTCAGGAGTACTGCACACTTATTACAGCTATCATGATCCTGTGTATTGTGTTTTGAGCAGTGGTTGTAAACACGCTTAGACCCTGCAGAAACAGGGCATGAGCGTTGCCAGGAAACAGTGGTTGTGAACACTGATTATCAAACAGATTTCACACCTTCACCTCCATTATACATCAATATGCTGAGACCCCCCAAATGCATGTGGTCATACCTTCATCTGCTAGGCTTGATAATACTGCTAATGTTTTTATTAATGTATGTTTTTTTTTTTTTTTTAGTCTAGGTGGACAGCCTTGTATAATGTATGTTTTAGTGTAACTTTGTAAGAAAGTGCTATATGTGAAATGTGAAATGTGCTATATAAATAAAATAACATTTTGTTAAACTTGAAATGCATTTCTCACTCTATAAAGCTTGTCATGTGCACTTTTTAAATTTGATCAATCAATTGGTTAGTGTAATGTTTACTATCTTTACTCACTCCAAACACTCCACACAGTTACTCTGCCCAGTCCAACCTTTCCACAGTTACTCCAGCCACTCCAACCACACAACAGTCACTCAAGCCACTCCTCCAAGTTACTCCGCCCACTCCAGTTGTAGAGTACTGGTGGAGGCAAGAACACGTCACACAATTTCCCCAGAAATTGTAGCTTTTCTTGTTAAACTATCTTAACTCTGGTTGTGGCGGTGACTCCTCTTCTCTTCTATCTTCTATACCCTTCTCTCCTTATTTTTTCCTACTTTTCTTCTTTCTCACTATTTATTATTTTTTTCTGTGTACTACCTTCTTTTATGATTTTGAAGCTCTCATTTTTATTTAAACGATAATCTTTTTGCTTGCCTAAGAAATAAAATAAGGCAATGATCTTTATAGTGAAAGGAACATTTCAAATATTCTTTATTTCCTAATGAATATAGTATTCAAAGCTCCTTTTTTTTCTCACTCATTCACTTCTCTTTTATTACTCATCATAATTTGTCTAAACAGGGGTTTAGTTTGCACACATTTGCACAAACATGTGTAAGATGCAGAGCCACTTCATGGCACCCCAGTATTATCTTTAGTCCTAACTCTCAATTTTGAGAGCCACCACGGTGGAAGCATGTGCATCGTAATGGATAGGCAGAGGGCAAGTGAGCCTGGAGGGAGCCCCCCCTTCTTGAAGGCACAGGGGCGCACTGGAGAACCAGCATACAATGGCAGCAAAGGTGTCCAGTCTGTACCCTCACCAGTTTTCCAGAAGTACAAACAAATGGCCACTGCCCCCACCTATAACTGGCATTTGCAGCAGGGAGCACACTGTCAAACAAAACCAGACAAATTTCCAGTTCAACTTACCAACCAGCCTGCAACCAAGTTATCCTAACAGTATGCGTTGAAAACAGGGGTTTAGTTTGCATACATTTGCAAAATAACAAACGCCACCAAACTTCTTAGTGATAAATCCACATGGCACCTTGGTGTACAATAGAGGGAGACTTACCAGAATCATATGACCCCCAATTAAGAGTGGTCAAATAGCACTTGTGTATCAAGCCAATTTTCATCAAGACCACATGTCAAACGATGATACTGCTGCGATGTAATAGATTGCAGTGCATATATACTCAATTGGACATAGTATAATGAAAAAGAAAGAACCACGCTCTCCATAGTGTAATCCCGATTAAAATACCAATTTAATGTGGTAAATGCACTTACAATGAAGAGATGACAACCAGGCACTTCATGTCATATAAACAACCCATATTCTAGAATCCAAGTTGGATGTGGCGGGATAGCATATGCGAAGTGGCATGTGTTCTATCTCTGCCCTACTAGTTTCGTCAAAGATAACTTCATCTTTGGTAAGAATGTTCATGCTTGCCCACAGGACTTCTCTTGAGCCTCTCCCATCCTTTGGAATTCCCTACCCCAATCTGTCCGACTATCTCCTACTCTATCCACTTTTAGGCGATCCCTCAAAACTTCTCTTTGGAGAAGCTTATCCTGCCTACACCTAACAACTCTACTTGTATTTTCTCCATCAGTTTATTCCCTACAGTTATTACCTTTTGTATCACTTCACCCTCCCTTTTAGATTATAAGCTCTAACGAACAGGGCCCTCTTATTCCTCCTGTATTGAATTGTATTGTAATTGTATTGTTTACCCTAACGTTGAGAAGCAATGAGCAAACTGTTGGCGCTATATAAATCCTGTATAATAATAATAATAATAAGGATGTGGAACTCCCTTCTACAGTTGCCAGTATCAGTGGTAAAACACGTTAGATGTATAACACAGTGTACACTGAAAATAGTAGAGATATGAGCACACATACTCAGGTTGAACTGAATAGACCAGAGTTTTCATTCAACCTTACCAACTATGTAACCCATGATGCCCTACTCATGACATTTCGGCCATTCACCTCACTCATGGGAATGCTCTTGCCTTATCTTAGTCCTATTTTGACAAAAGTTCACTCACTACTGGACCTGTATGGCTTCTTACCACAATCATTTTTCTTTTTTATATTCAGTGTGGAGATATTTCTGCTAGAAAAGCCGTACAAACAGGAAGAAATTAAACAGATTCTGCCTCCAATTTTGCACCGCAGACAACCTTTACTGTTTTAAACTTTTTTT
This sequence comes from Lithobates sylvaticus, assembly GCA_028564925.1. Lineage (NCBI taxonomy): Eukaryota > Metazoa > Chordata > Amphibia > Anura > Ranidae > Lithobates > Lithobates sylvaticus. Next base: position 59,947,404 of record CM053035.1, read on the forward strand.
TGGTATTGGTAGAACCTCCAAAACTAAATATTTTCTGAAAACAAAGTGGGGCTGATTTATGAAAGCTGTGTGCCATCAGTAGAGGCGCATCGCAGAGGCGCAAAGCACATTTTCATATTTACAAAACTGTGCACTGGAAACAGAGCGCAAATCTCCCATTTACTATAGCGATCTTGGCGCACGGGAGAATGCAATCTGTACGCCACTATGGACATGGCGCACGGCATCTTCAATTCAATATTAACAGAAGATGGAGGTGCCAATATTATGGGGTGATGTGGGGTGATGTGAGGAAGTTTAGTAAGAACTGCCCAAGTAACAAATATGCCCAAAATAGAATAAGAAAGTAACTTTTTCCAAGCAAGCCTGCTGTGCCTGTAAGTACATTTGGAACTGCGTGAGATCAATGAAAGCACTGTACATGCGCAAGTGGCTCTTGCGCTCGTTCAAATGCGTTTGTTCACTGCGCAGCCAAAATCTTAGTAAATGTCAAGCAACGTAAATGCATTTGCGTGGGTTGAACCGGCGCACCTCTAAACTTGACTATTTTTTACGCTGGTTCACCTTTATGTATTTTTTAAAGGTTATTTGCACACAGGTCATGTTAGCATGTTACGTTGCCAACATGTGACATGCACCTTGTTAAGATTATGTAAAAAGACTCTAGCTCCTCTAGCTCCTCCTAAAAGGGCATTTAACCTTCCCCCTCTAATGCATATGATTTCCTTGGGATAGCTTTTGCTTTTAAAGGGGAACTCCACACTCCATTTTCCAAGGCTCTTGTCTTCCCCCTCTAAACCCTTGGATTTCCATGGTCTAACTTTTGCTTTTAATGGGGAACGCCACACTCCATTCTACAATGCTCTTGTCTCCCCCTTCTAATGCATATGATTTCTTTTGGCTAACTTTTTCTTTTAAAGGAGAACTCTACACTCCATTCTACAATGCTCTTGTCTCCCCTTTCTAATGCATATGATTTCTTCCGGCTATCTTTTGCTTTTAAAGGGGAACTCCACACTCCATTCTACAATGCTTTTGTCTCCCCCTACTAATGCATATGATTTCTTTCAGCTAACTTTTGCTTTTAAATGGAAACTCCACACTCAATTCCATTCTCCAAAGGCTAGGAGCTGCTTTCACCAATACAAACCACATCCTTTTTCAAAGCATACAACAGGGCCAGCTAGGAAAGGGGCGTGAAGGGCGATAGATCAACCCCCTCCTGAACCATATAAGGCCACATCCACTAAACATAAGTGGCTGCCTTTGGGGCATTTTGGGCTCAGCCCAATACCAACCACAAAGCACCTTGTACCCACTAGTTTAAAGAGGCTTTTCACATTCCGTAAAGCCTCCTGTCTGCAGCCCCCCACCCCCAGCCTAGGATTGTGTGGAAGAGGCCTTGTCCCCCTGAATATGGGAACAAGGTGGTTGACTTTCGGTGTGCCTGAGCTTCTTCTGTTACCTAGGCAAGATTGTGTGTGGCCGGCTAATCCTGATTAGTGAGTTTAGGGCATTTGAGTTAGAGAGTTTTTGAAGGCACTAGCCTTGTTCGGGGTGTTACCTACAGGTGCACCCCCCACGCCTTTTGGGCAAGGCTTTGCCAGTGGTTAACGAGTTAGGGAACAGGTCTTTCCCTAGGTCTGGCGGCAGACTAATAGGAGGAAGGTGGTGCCATATGGATTGCGTGACTCCATTCGGTTTCTGGTTAAGCCAGGGGAGGACCTCAATCAAAAGAGTTTTTATCTGCAAGATTTCCCAGGACAGAGCATTTGCTATGTAACATTTAGGGATGAGCTTTGAGTTCGTGTCGAACTCATGTTCGACTCGAACATTGCCTGTTCGTCTGTTCACCGAACAGCGAACAATTTGGGGTGTTCGCGGCAAATTCAAAAGGCCTATGGGAGAAATCTAAAGTGCTAATTTTAAAAGCCTATATGCAAGTTATTGTCATAAAAAGTGTATGGGGACCTGGGTCCTGCCCCAGGGGACATGTATCAATGCAAAAAAAAAGTTTTAAAAACGGACGTTTTTTCAGGAGCAGTGATTTTAATAATGCTTAAAGTGAAGCAATAAAAGTGTAACATTCCTTTAAATTTCATACCTGGGGGGTGTGTATAGTATGCATGTAAAGGGGCGCATGTTTCCCGTGCTTAGAACTGTCCCTGCACAAAGTTTAATTTTTGAAGGAAAAAAGCTATTCCTTTCCAACCATTAAAGAACCGTCTCCTGACTTCAAAAAATCTTGGGAAGATGTACTAACCAAATGTAGTGTGGAACTCATGATCCAACTAACCTCACAATACTACATTGATATGAAAATACTTGAAGGCGAAATTGATCGCCTCAATACCCATTTCCCCAAAATCATGGACTCCCCCTCCTTTAGAGAGAAATGGAAAGAGGTAAAAGAACGTTTGGAAATACTTAATAAAGAAATCATTATAAAAAAGCAGGGGAAGTTTGTCCAGGACAAACTTGCCTTCTCTGAAGGTTATGCCTACAAATGGGGCAATAGACAATCAACTAGAAGAACCACACGCAACAGGGTACCAAAGGGCACCACTACTGCTACAGACTTAACCGAATCTGATTCCTCAATTTCTTCACTTTCTTCACAGGTCGCATCATCGTCCACACGAGCACGCGCAAGAGGTCACTCACTGGTGAGGATCACCCCACAAAAGAGTCCAAAAAGGGTAAAAAACATACTAAGTCACAAAAGTCGACACGCCTACCCAATTCTGGGGCACAGGCCCCAACTGCTAATTCACAGTCCACTTTGCATCACATTATTCCTAAAATACTTAACACCAACACACAAACACTATTTCCTAATGGGGGTTTTTTACCGCCGGCACTCCAGGAATCCAATCGGAGAGGAAGCCTGGACTCATATATTCTAAAAACTCCAGCACCCAGCCACACATAGTAACTTCCTTGCCCCCAACATTGAAGTCAACCCCTGAAAATCTTAACATTATCAATCTTACCCCATATTCTCTCACCAAGGAGGAGGAGTCCGTGTTACAACTGGGCCTGGGTTTTTGCCCCTCTCAACCTATTGACATATACGAGTCAATTAAAGACCTTTACCTGTTCGCCCGCAACCTTACATACCGCTTCATCTTTGATAAAGATCGCTACAACTTAAATCTTGAAAAGCAACTTGCCGAAAAAACTAAAAACTTTTCCATGCGGGAATTTAGAGCTTTAAGAGACTTGATGCTGCTCTATGAGGAGGGTTCAACTGAGACCTTGGAAGTAAGAGAGCGAGAGGCCCTACGGCCCCCATCATCACCATCCCTTGGCCCAATAGCCACTCCACAAATACCCTGTCCAACTAATAATAAAAATAAAAATACTAAACTTAAACTCACCTCTCGGGCCTTTCCTGACTTAATGACCTGCCCCGCCATATGGGCATTCGTACATGAATGCATTAATTCCCTCAAAAAACAACATTGGCCGGATTTACCTTCCAATCTGAATACCAAGCAGAAAAAAGCCATTCGGGCTCTACACAATAAAGAGGATCTTATCATTAAAAAATCTGACAAAGGTGGAAACCTAGTGCTTATGACACATCACCAGTACCAAGGGATGTGTTTTAAGGTTCTATCCAATCCCACATGGTACGCCCCTATTAGCCATCTTACAGTGCAGGATTTTATTACAGAATTCCGGCACCTGGTAACGGGAGCCTATTGGCAAGGACTAATCGATGAGGACACCTTTAAATTTATTAACACACAAAAACCTAGAGATCCCACATTCTATACCTTGCCCAAAACCCACAAAAGTCTAACAAATCCCCCGGGCTGCCCAATCGTATCGGGCATGGGATCCCTAACCGACAATGCCAGCAAGCTGGTTGACACCTTTCTTATGCCACATGTACAAAGTCTACCGTTACATTAAAGACACTACGGACTTGCTCCGTCATATTGAGGGGGTCCAGATCCCTCCGGACGCCCTCCTCGTGGCAGTTGATGTCGAGGCTCTCTATTTGAGCATCCCCCACGAGCAGGGCATCAGGACGGCTGGAGCCTTCCTCATGGAGCAAGACCACAACACCTGGCCCTTAAACCACTTTATTCTCCAGCTCCTTGAATTTATACTAACGAGAAATTTCTTTACATTCATGGACCAGTATTATTTACAAACCCAAGGGGTAGCCATGGGTACATCATGTGCGCCCTCCTACGCTAACCTCTATTTGGGAGGTTGGGAACGTTCTATATTTGGTGACAAGGTATTACAATCTTTCTTAAATCATGTACTTTGCTGGTATAGGTACATTGATGACCTGTTTATTATTTGGACCAGCTCACCTCAAATCCTTACTGACTTTATTGAACATCTTAATATCAATTCATTTAATCTTACCTTTACGTTCTCATTTGATCAAAAATCAATACCATTTTTGGATCTCCTTATTTGTAAAAATAGCTCAGGTGGACTGGTTACTAATCTCTTTAGGAAACCAACTGCCGGCAATACGTTGCTACACGCCACCAGCTCGCACCCTCGCCCCTTAGTGAGCAGCATCCCGTATGCCCAATATCTGAGACTGAGGCGCAACTGCACCGAGGACTCGGATTTCCGCATACAGGCAGCTGCCCTTCGGGAACGCCTTCTTGCCCGCGGTTACACCCGCACTAATCTAAAAAAGGCATTCAATAAAGCATATGCCAGGACACGTCAGTCCCTACTATATGGGTCCCCTCGTCCTGAACATCCAGCTACCGTCAAAATTGTCACAAAATTCTCCATTCACCATAATATCTTTCGTAGTATTCTGTCGAACCACTGGCATTTGCTAACTGACCACCACACCCTTGGCAAATACCTTCGGCCCACCCCGGAATAAGTTTTTAAGAAAGCAACCACCCTAGGAGACCAACTTACCAGCAGCCACTACAGAAAGGACCCACGGCCCCGTCTGGGCCCCAAAGGTACCTTTAGATGTGGAGACTACCCCAAATGCCCATGGATCTTAGAGGGCACCTCCTATATCCTCCCGAATGGTGAAACTTTCTACCCCACTCAACACGCCGATTGTAGCACCAAAGGCGTAATATACTTCATGGTCTGCTCCTGCAATGCTTTTTATGTAGGGAAGACCGCTAGGGAACTGCGCCAAAGAATGGGAGACCACCTCTATTACTCCTCCAGTGGCAAACTAACCTCGGTGGGCCGACACATCGGTATTCACCATCGATATAAACCCGAAGTGGCCAAATTCCTAGAATTGGAAGTAATAGCGGAGAATCCTAGGGGGGGTGACTGGGATCGAGAGATTCTAAGAAGAGAATCGCTCTGGATAGAAAGACTCGATGCCCTCATCCCCCCAGGACTTAATGAGGCCCATACCTATAAACATTTCCTCAAATAAACAATATAATCTGTTTACTTGTCATATGGGACCCCATCTCAATGTTTGTTTCTTTGACTCAATACCAATGTCCCACTGTTCACCACGAGCCACAACTTGTATGGCCCAGATCTGATATGCCACCTGGTTTGTTTTTGTGTCCTACATTCACTTCTCAAGTTTTTATATCTTTTACAGATTTCAAATAATGAAAACCTATGGTGAGATTTTGATCTTAAGAATTTGTACTCATTGCATCAAACTGTTCTGCCTATAACACTTGTAATTGGGACTTGTTGATCCCGCCTTGACAGTAAGGCATGCTCTGTCTATGTATACTTTTAGTATTGTATCATTACTGTTCAAATGTCTATTATTATTCATTTGCATTATAAAGTACAGGGGGTCCCCTACTTACAAACATCCGACTTACAAACGACTCCTACTTACAAACGGAGGGAGACAACAGGAAGTGAGAGGAAATCCACCCCTAGGAAGGGAAATTCACTCCTGTAAGAGTTAATATGGGAAAAAGGTGTCTCCACTGATGCTTTATCACCAGTCCATGTTTCCCTAACAACCTAAAATTTTCAAAATCCAATTGTCATTGGGACAGAAGGTGAGGTTAAATCTTCTGAACAGGGCACAGACAGCAAAACACATGTTACAGGGGTGATAACCCTTCTCTATGTTATCTAAAAAAATTAAAAATAGATTTTTAGGCTGGAGCTACACTTCAAAAATGTACCTGTTCCGACTTACAAACAGATTCAACTTAAGAACAAACCTACAGTCCCTATCTTGTTTGTAACCCGGGGACCCCCTGTATGTTTAAAATCTCCTCATTCACCGCCCCGGCCCCTCCCCTCGGGTGTCCAGCGGGGACACAAGGAGTTAATTCTCCCCAGGGCGGACACGCGCCTCTCCAACACGGCGAGTCACTCTCCCTTACAAGGGAGATCTCGCAGTGTTTCCCCTCTTCATGCTGTGCTGTGATAGGGGTCATTGTCCGCGCACTCTGCTTATGATGCGCGCGCACGATGGGAGCGGCGGACCCGGTGACGTCACTGCTCGGCGCAGCTGCCCCAGGCTTAGACTTCCAGGTTGGAGGCTTATAAGGCGGCTGCCCAGCCGCCTTTACCTGTGGCAGGCCCAGCACCCGGGACCCAATCGGACTACTTTAAATCAGGTAAGCACCTCCACACTCCTTTACTATGTCATTTGTCCCATTCTGTGACCTCAATTTGGCTACCCAGTGAGTAACTGCTACCTTCCCCAAATGTTCACAGGACTCAAATCCCAATCTCGCCACTCTAACAAGGCTCCGACCTGAACTTTTACTTTGCCACCCCAGCAAGGCTCCCCCTCTAACCTAAGGACTGTGACCTAAACTTTCAACCTTATTTAGTATGTCTCGAATCCCGGGTGCACTTTAAACCTAATTGCAACTACTATAGGGTAGGTATCCTTTTCTTTCTCTTAACCATCAACCATGCTGTCACTTAACATAATTGTTCTGCCATCTTTCCTCCCTTCTCAACACAGTACCCTGCCCAAACCCCCTTTCCTTTCCCTTCCCCCCCCTCTCCTCTTTTTCCATAAAACCTTTTCCCCCCTCTCCCCCCCTTCCCCCTTTCCTCTTCCCCTCTCCCTTTTTCCCCCCTTTCCCCCCCTCCCTTCCATCTCCCCTTCCCTCCTTTCCCCCCCTTTTTTTCTTTCCCCCCCCCCCACCTTCCCCAATCCCTCCAACACTCTGGATCCCCCTCCTCCCTCCCCTCTTCCCTTTCTTCTGTTCTTCTTCCCCCTTTCTTCTTTTTCTTCCCCCCCCCTCCTTCCCCCTAACAACCCCCCCCCCGCCCCCCCCTTTTCCTTCCCCATCCCCTCACTCCCTCTGTTCCTTCCCATTTTTCCTTCAACTAATGGCACCACTATTTTGAAAAGCATAATATATTTATATCTACCAATTCAACCCTCCTTTGTTTACCTACCCCCGGCACTAATTTCAATATACCACATATTTAGCCTCCCGTGTCCGCCCTGGACGGGATATCCCCCTCTGCGGGGACCCCAGGTGCCTCCTTCTGGACCCCCGTGGGACCCGAGCGGTGAGTGATGTTTACTTTAGTCTACTCCCACTGTTATCACCATCCTTTATTATTGCTATTGGTTTCATTTTAAAAAACAACGTTTTACAGCCTTAAGATTGTATTTTCTCTTGTCCCAGATGCCCTAAACTCTCCTGAGGAAGCGATTCTTCGCGAAACTAGTTGAGAAACACTGTTGGCATCTACTCTCCTTTTCCCCCCCTACAAGGGATCTTGGAATTATGTAAACCACAATTTTTTGTCTTAATTTATGTAACATTGTTTTTGCAGCCCTACGTTTGGGCTACATATATGTATATGTCTATTTTGTATATTCCATCGTTATCTCTTTAATAAAAATTGAAATTTTATATACTTGTCTAAATTTCTGGGTATCGAGATAGTCCATTATTCCCATAGGTGTCGTATGGCCATATTAAGGAGTAGTCCATACAGCTGCACCTATCTCTTTACATGAATTGCCTAGGATGATGATACCCACCCCTACCCTTTTCTGTTATTTAATATAGAGGCTAAATCAACACACTGTCACAGAGCTTGTAGAGCTTGACCCCGTATCTGGCACGCTTGCTGGGAAGGAACTGTTTGAAAGACAAGCGGCCAGAAAACTTAATCAGGGACTCGTCAACGCAGACAACTTGATTGGGAGTAAACAAGGCTGCAAAACGTTGGTTGAAGTGGTTTATGAGGGGCCAAATTTTGTAGAGCCGATCAAATTCAGGGTCTCCACGAGGACGACAGGGTTCATTGTCACTGAAGTGCATGAACCGCAAGATCTGTTCGTATCGTGCCCTGGACATGGAGCGAGAGAACACGGGCATATGGTGGACTGCGAGGGTGGACCAATAAGTCCTCAGAGTCGGGAATTTATGCATGCCCATGTTGAGGGAAAGGCCCAGAAAGGACTTAAATTCGGAAACCGTAATTGGTTTCCAATCTCTGGCAAGGGAAGGCAACTGGGGATTAGCGGCGATGCATTGACCAGCGTATATATTACTTTGGTCCACAATAGATCTATAGAGATCTTCCGTGAAAAACAGCGATAAAAAATCGGATGGCTTAAAATCAGCTGTTTCCACCTGAATACCGGGTTGGCCAGTGAATGGGGATAGTACGGGTTCTGCAGAAGTGGTGGGCACCCAATCAGGATTGGCGAATTCTGCAGGAAGGACACTATGTGATCGACGGGCCTGCCTTTGTCTTCTTCTTGGTGGCAGCGGGACACTACTTGTGCTTGCCACCTCGCCAGCTTGAACTGCACTTATGGGACTCGCCACGTCACCAAGTGTTACTGCAGTGCTGGTTTGACTACGTCCAGGGTGTACTAGGCCGCTGGTGCTTGCCAGTTCACCAGAAGGAATAGCGGCGCTAGTACTTCTCTGCTCCATATGAGAGACCTGCGGTTCCTGCACCTCAACAACAGCAGAAGATCGGGATCGGGTACGCCTGACCTTAGCAGGGACCTCACCTCCGTCGCCAGAGCTATCTGTCATGGAGCCGCTGTCGTCTACTGGATCGTATTCTGAGCCTGATTGTGACAGATGAGTGACCTCCTCTTCACTATCTGACATACTCAGAAACAAGTAGGCCTGGTCACTAGTGTACTTGCGATTTGCCATTTTGGGCTCTAAATTTAGTAGTACACTAGTGAGATTCACAGGAAAAAAAGCTCCTAGGCTGCTGGCGACTGAATCAAAACGCTACCAAAAAAACTGTTAGCGATCGCAGGGATCAGGCCTGACTCTGCGAACGCTGCAGTTATGTGTGCTTAGTGTTTTGTAAGTGACAGTGATCGATCGATACTGCACTTGGGTGGGCTGGGCTGGGCTGGGCGGAGGGGGAAAACGCAGGTGCTAGCAGGTATCTGGGCTGATCCCGCTAACAATGCGTTTTTTGGAACCCTAAACTGCTGGGACGCTAGTATAGATCTGATCAGATCAGATATTGATCTGTTCAGATACTATACCACTAAGGGAGGTGTATGCTTTGCGCGTGGGTGTTTGCGGTACTGGCACTAACCTGGGGCGACGCAGACCTTATTTGACCCTAAAACCTAATTGATATCACCCGCCGGGCGATCAGGGGGTTAAACCGTTATTGGGTAATAAATGGCGGTTGCCCTGACAGTATAAAAAACAAACTAACTAACCAGCGTCACCCTGTAACAGTTATTCGGTGATCACTGGTGAAAGGGTTAACTAGGGGCTAGGGGCAATCAGGGGGTTAAAACCTTTATTAGGTAATATATGGGGTACCTGACGCTATATAAAAACCTGACGGAGAACCTAAATAACTAAATAACGAACTGGCCAACCAGCGTCACCAGTGACACTTATACGGTGATCACTGTTGAAAGAGTTAACTCTAGGGGCAATCAAGGGGTTAAAACCTTTATTTAGGTTGTAATTTGGGTGTACCTGACCTATAAACCTATTTATGAACCTATATAAACCTGGCGGTTACTTAAAATAAAAACTGGCTACCTAGCGACACCAGTGACACTAATGCAGCGATCAGAAACGAACGCTTAGTGACACTGGCAAAAGGGGGTGAAAGGGTTACCTAGGGGGCAATCAAGGGGTTAAACCTTTATTGGGGGGGTAGGGGGCTACCTTAGCCCTAAAGGGGCCTAAAACTAACTGCCCTGACAGTTATTTCAGTCACAACTGACACTAAATGCAGTGATCAGTAAATAAATGATCACTGCAATCAGTGACACTGTGACTGGGGGGGGGGCAGGGGGTGATCTGGGGGTGACAGGGGGGTGGATTGTGTGCCTAAGTGTCCTGGTGTCAGTGTACTGTTGTGCACTTACTTGTGTGTCTTCTCCGCTCGGCGTCCCGGTCAGAAAGACGGGCACGAGGAGCGAGACGTCACTTCCCGTTGCCTGTGTTTACAATTACACAGGCAACGGAGAATCTGATTCGCCAGGAGCGATCGCGAGGGGGTGGCCAGAAACCACTGGCCGTCCCCTCTTCCCGGATCGCTCCTGAAGCGATCCCGACCGTCCCCGCCGGTGGAGGGGGGTCCGATCGGACCCCCCAACCGCCTGAAGAATGGCACGTACAGGTACGTGGTTTTGCCTGTACGTGCCATTCTGTTGACGTATATGTACATGGGGCGGTCGGGAAGTGGTTAATGGTGTTGCACTACCCTTAACCCAGGTGCAAACACATATTTTAAATAAAGTGTATAAAAAAGTGATATTTGTATGCACAATCCCAGTGCATTAAATCTATAAATACCAAAAAAAAAAAAAAAAACTAAAATATTACCACATATGTTAAAATATAAATGAACATGTTGAATACATATACCATTGTTGTGAATGACATAAAGAACATCCAAAATAATTAAATCCACAATCTCAGTGCAGTAAATCATCAATAATAATCAAGCTGCATTCTACAAATACAAATGTGTGCAGCCACAATTTTGTAGCATGCACTTTACGTATTATTGATGATTTACTGCACTGAGATTGTGGATTTAATTATTTTGGATGTTCTTTATGTAATTTACAACAATGGTATATGTATTCAACATGTTCATTTATATTTTAACATATGTGGTAATATTTTGGTGTATATGTTTATTGGTATTTATAGATTTGCAGCATCAGGATTGTGGATTCAATTACTACTTTTTTATATAATCTATTTAAAATATCTGTTTCTACACATGGTTAAGGGGTAGCGCAGCACGATTAATCTTTATAAACTCCATTGGATAAATATTTGCATAATCAGTGATGCATTGTGCAAAAAGTGAAAACAGCTGGTAGGAATGGCTGGTTATCCAGCTAAAGACTGACTTAGGGCTGCACATAGGCGTTAAAACACCCCATAGATGTTACAGCACCCCATAAACATTAGAGCACCCATGGATGCTAGAGTTACCAATAGATGTCAGAGCACCCAATAGACAAAGCAAAGGTTAGTGTGTTCCATGGAAATTAGAGCAACTCATGGAAATAAGAGTGCCCCATAGATATTAGAGCACCCCAGGGATGCTAGAGTGACCCATAGACAAAGCAACCCTTGGAGGTTAGAGCTCCCCATAACCTTTGGAGCACCCCATGGATGCTACAATAACCCAATAGACAGATTAAGCCATGGATGCTAGAGCACTCTATAGACGCACCCCATGGAGGTTAGAATGCCCCATAGGCAGAGTACCCCATGAATATTAGAGTGACCCATGAACTTTAAAGTGCCCTAATAAACTAAGTAACCCATGGATATTAGAGTGACCCAAGGAAGTTGCAGCACCATGTAGGGTTGCCACCTATCTCTGGGATTCACCAGAACAGTCCAGGTTTTGACGTATGTGTCTGGGTTTCAGACCGCCTGAAACCCAGACACGTTATTCAGATTGACCTGTGGCTTCCCAGGTAACAGAGATAGTCACACACAAATCTGTTGCCCTCTGTTAACTGAATTTGGCCACACCCACTGTTCGTCTTGGCGTGTGTAGCGCACCACATTACTATAAGGTGTTTAAAGTCTTTTCCAATTCTATAGTGTATACTACATACAAAATTGCTGTGCATCTCTAAAGTGTTCGGGTTTGGCATGAAGAAAAGGTGGCAACCCTAGACACCACACACTGCTCACCTTCATTAACATCATGAAGCTGCTCACTCACTGCCTCAGCTGCAGCCTGAGTAGCGCTGCTCTGCCTCAGAAGAGGAGCATACTGCACTGGTATATCAATGGTATATCAATGGCTCTCTCACCGCTGGTCAGCTGAGGAGAAGCAGACAGTCTCTGTTTCTTCTTCTTCCTTCCAGGCTGCTGTCTTGTCCCGCTCCCGACTGGGGCTGACATTTTCTGTGACACCTCCAACTCCTCACCGCCTCTGCTCTCAGCCCTTTCTAGCAGGCGGCATAAGAGAGACTCACGGCTGTCTGGGGAATGGTTCCAGCGCTGGGGTCCGGTCCAAACGGTCTGAGGAGACACAGCTTCAGGCCCTTTTATAGGCTCTTCAGTTCAGGTTACAGTAAAACCGCCAAATTACACCAATCAGCTGCTCCATTAACCACTTGCCGACCGCCGCACGACGATATACGTCGGCAGAATGGCACGTACAGGCAGGAGGGCGTATATATAAGTCCCTACCTGCCTGCGGGTGGGGGGCCTCATCAGGCCCCCCCTGGTGCCTGCGGCGGTCGGCATCGTTGGGGGAGCGATCGGAGATGAGGGGGAGGCCACTCATTCGTGGTCCCCCCCTCGCAATCGCTCCCAGCCAATCAAACACTTCCTCTAGCCCCGTCATGTAAACAGGGCTAGAGGAAGTGATGTCATCCCTACCAGCCGCGGGTGGGGGGCCGATCGGGCCCGCCCCCGTGCCTGTAATTGTCCAGGACATTGGGGGAGGGATCGGAGATGAGGGGGGGCACTCATTCGTGCCCCCCCCCCTCGCGATCGCTCCCAGCCAATGGAATGCTTCCTCTGGCTCTGTATTGTGTACAGAGCTAGAGGAAGTGAGGTCATCTCTCCTCGTGGCGGTATTTTCGAACCAACGCCGAGGAGAGAAGACACGTGAGTTGCACAACACTACACCTACACTACACTACACTAACAGTAGAACACTTTAGGCACACTTTTCACACCCCAGCCCCCCCGATTGCCCCCCTGCACCCCCTGTCACAGTGACACCAAAGCATTTTTTTTTTTTTTTACTGTTAACTGCATTGGTGCATTGTGACCCTAATAACTGTTAGGGCAGTTAGATTTAGCCCCCTTTAGGTCTAGGAACCCCCCCTAATAAAGGTTTAACCCCGTGATCACCCCCCGTCACCAGTGTCACTAAGCAATCGTTTTTTTGATCGCTGTATTAGTGTCACAGTTGACGCTAGTTAGGGAGGTAGGTATTTAGGTTTGCCGCAGCGTTTTATAGGGTCAAGGACCCCCCATATACTACCTACTAAAGGTTTTAACCCCCTGATTGCCCCCTAGTTAACCCTTTCACTAGTGATCACCATATAACTGTTACTGGTGACGCTGGTCAGTTAGTTTATTACCTAATAAAGGTTTAACCCCCTGATCGCCCGGCGGGTGATATAAGTAAGGTTTTAGAGTCAAATAGGGTCTGCGTCGCCCCAGGCAGCGTCGGGTTAGTGCCAGTACCGCTAACACCCACGCACGCAGCATACACCTCCCTTAGTGGTATAGAATCTGAACAGATCGATATCTGATCTGATCAGATCTATACTAGCGTCCCCAGCTGTTTAGGGTTCCCAAAAACGCATTGTTAGCGGGATCAGCCCAGATACCTACTAGCACCTGCGTTTTCCCCCTCCGCCCAGCCCACCCAAGTGCAGTATTGATCGATCACTGTCACTTACAAAACACTAAGCACACATAACTGCAGCGTTCGCAGAGTCAGGCCTGATCCCTGCGATCGCTAACAGTTTTTTGGTAGCGTTTTGATTCAGTCGCTAACAGTCAGGAGCTTTTTTTTTCCTGTGAGTCTCACTAGTGTACTACTAAATTTAGAGCCCAAAATGGCAAGTCAAACGTACACTAGTGAACAGGCCTACTTGTTTCTGAGTATGACAGATAGTGAAGAGGAGGTCACTCATCTGTCAGAATCAAGCTCAGAATACGACTCAGTAGACGACAGCGGCTCTATGACAGATAGCTCTGACGGCGGAGTTGTGGTCCCTGCTAAGGTCAGGCGTACCAGACCCCAAACTCCTTCTTCTGTTGTTGAGGTGCAGGAACCGCAGGTCGCTCGTAGGAGGCAGAGACATACTAGAGCCGCTATTCCTTCTGGTGAACAGGCAAGCACCAGCGGCCTAGTACACCCTGGACGTAGTCAAACCAGCACTGCAGTATCACGTGGTGACGTGGCGAGTCCCATAAGTGCAGTTCCAGCTGGCGAGGTGGCAAGCACAAGTAGTGTCCCCGCTGCCACCAAGAAGACGACAAAGACAGGCCCGTCGTGCCCATAGTGCCCTTCCTGCAGAATTTGCCAATCCTGATTGGGTGCCCACCACTTCTGCAGAACCCGTACTTCCCCCATTTCAGGTGGAAACAGCTGATTTTACGTCACTTGATTTTTTTTCGCTGTTTTTCACCGAAGATCTCTATAGATCTATTGTGGACCAAACCAATTTGTACGCTGGTCAACACATCGCCGCTAATCCCCAGTTGTCCACCCTTGCCAGAGATTGGAGACCAATTACGGTCCCCGAATTTAAGATCTTTCTGGGCCTTTCCCTCATCATGGGCGTAGTTAAAATGGGTACGTTGCATTCATATTGGTCCACTGAGCCAATGTACCATATGCCTGTGTTCTCTGCCTCCATGTCCAGGGCACGATACGAACAGATTTTGCGGTTCATGCATTTCAACGACAATGAACTCTGTCATCCTCGTGGAGACCCTGCATACGATCAGCTCTATTAAAATTCGGCCGCTCATAAACCATTTCAACCAACGTTTTGCAGACTTGTTTACTCCCCATCAAGTTGTCTGCGTTGACAAGTCCCTGATTAAGTTTACTGGCCGCTTGTCATTCAAACAATACCTTCCCAGCAAGCGTGCCAGATACGGGGTCAAGATGTATAAACTCTGTGACAGGGCCACAGGCTATACATATAGTTTTATGGTTTATGAGGGCAAAGATAGCCACATAGAGCCGACAAACTGCCCTGACTACATAGGGAGCGCTGGCAAGATTGTGTGGGACTTGGTGTCACCCTTATTCGGAAAGGGGTACCACTTGTACGTGGACAATTATTACACGAGCGTGCCACTGTTTAGTCATTTGTTTGATCAGCAGATTGGAGCATGTGGCACCGTGCGACCTAATCGCCGGGGATTTCCCCAGCGGCTTGTAGAGTCCCGTCTTAGGCTGGGGGAGAGAGCCTGCTTGAAGTGTAATAACTTGCTCGCTATGAAGTGGAGGGATAATAAGAATGTTTTCGTTCTTACCTCCCTTCATGCAGACACGACGGTCCAAATTACTACGGCGGATGGTGTTGTGACGAAACCCCTCTGTGTCCACGAGTACAACCAAAACATGGGAGGGGTGAACCTCAACGACCAGTTGTTGGCGCCGTACCTAGTTGCCCGTAAGGCTAGACGCTGGTACAAAAAAGTATCTATTTACCTTTTCCAATTAGCTTTGCTGAACGCTCATGTGCTATACGGAGCTTCAGGACGTACTGGATCCTTCCTTAAATTCCAGGAAGAGATCATCGGAGCCCTTCTGTTTCCAGACGGTGCTCCACCTCACATTCCCCAACCAAATGCAGCTAGCCGGCTGCATGAGCGGCATTTTATTCATGTCCTCCCGAGTACCCCTACCCAACGAGCCCCCAAAGAAAATGTCGTGTCTGCAGAAAGCACGGATTTAGGCGTGACACCCACTATTATTGTCCCCGCAGTCCTGACAATCCTGGTCTTTGCATCGGTGAATGTTTTGAACGCTACCATACACTAGTTGAGTATTAGCGTAGGGTACAGCATTGCACAGACTAGGCACACGTTCTCAAGAATGCCATCGCATTTTGAGACCAAAACCGCTGGAACCGTTACAACAGTTCCGTTAGAACTGTTACAGTTACAAACAAAAGTTTAAAAAAAAAAAGTAAAAAATAAAAAAACTAAAAAAATATAAAATAAAAAAAACAAAAATAGTTGTTGTTTTATTGTTCTCTTTCTCTCTATTGTTCTCTTTTTTACTGTATTCTATTCTGCAATGTTTTATTGTTAACCATTTTTTTTGTTTTCAGGTACGCCATTCAGTTGCAGGATTTATCCATCTTGACAGCAACAGCGTTTGCTCCCACGATACATAAAGCCGTGACTCCAACGCTGTAGGAGGTGATTTCACCACCACAGTTAAAAAAAAAGAGCATATATGCCGAAGCATGGGGGCAGCAGAGGGCGGAGGAGCGATTTGCTCCTAATGCCGCCTACATACGGTTGAAATTCCGACGGAGGCTTGCCCGTGGAAAATTCCGACCGTGTGTACGCGGCATAACTTTTTTGCGGGAGGATGCCCCCATGCTTCGGCATATATATATTTTAGGCACAGGTTGCGTTAAAAAATGTTTTATTTTTTACTATGTTTTTTTGGTATTTGCTTTGCAGGTATGGTAAATCTTACTGTTATACTGTAATGTTACTTTGTTTTATTGTTAACCATAATTTGCTTAGCAGGTACGCCATTCAGCTGCAGCGCGGATTTATTTATTTTGACAGCAACAGCGTTTGCTCCCACGATACATAAATCCGTGACTCCAGCGCTGTTGGAGGTGATTTCACCACCACAGTTAAAAACAAAATGGTGCATGTATGCCCATCATTAGAAGTGGGTGGATGAAGGGAGGTATTCTAATGGTGGGCATACCCACCGATCAATCTTTTTTTTTCGTTCAGCCCACAGGCTGCATGAAAAAAAAGATTACAATATATGCCAAACAAGGGCCAGCAACGTACTGGTATGTTGCTGGACTTTGAGTGGTTATACCAGAATGATGCCGGCGGGTTTAGGCATTATCTTGGTATCATTCTTTTCAGCCAGCGGTCGGCTTTCATGTAAAAGCAATCCTAGTGGCTAATTAGTCTCTAGACTGCTTTTACAAGCAGTGGGAGGGAATGCCCCCCCCTCCCACCGTCTTCCATGGTTTTCTCTGGTTCTCCTGTCCCAACAGGGAACCTGAGAATGCAGCCGGTGGTTCCGCCAGCTGACCATAGAGCTGATCAGAGACCAGAATGGCTCCAATCATCTCTATGGCCTAAGAAACCGGAAGCTACGAGCATTTCATGACTTATATTTCGAAGGATATAAACAGCGCCATTGGGAAATTGGGAAAGTATTTTATCACACCGATCTTGGTGTGGTCAGATGCTTTGAGGGCAGAGGACAGATCTTGGGTCTAATGGACCCCAATTTTTTCAAAAAAGAGTACCTGTCACTACCTATTGCTATCATAGGGGATATTTACATTCCCTGAGATAGCAATAAAAATGATAAAAAATATATATAAATGAAAGGAACAGTTGAAAAATAAAATAAAAAAGCAAAATCAATAATAATAATAAAAAAAAAGCACCCCTGTCCCCCCCTGCTCTCGCGCAAAGGCGAAAGCAAGCGTCGGTCTGGCGTCATATGTAAACAGCAATTGCACCATGCATGTGAGGTATCACTGCGAAGGTCAGATCGAGGGCAGTAATTTTAGCAGTAGACCTCTTCCGTAGATCTAAAGTGGTAACCTGTAAAGGCGTTTAAATGCTTTTAAAAATGTATGTAGTTTGTCACCGCTGCACGTTTCTGCGCAATTTTAAAGCATGTCGTGTTTGGTATCCATGTACTCGGCCTAAGATCTAATTTTTTATTTCATCAAATATTTGGGCAAGATAGTGTGTTTTAGTGCATTCAAATTTAAAAAAGTGTGTTTTTTCCCAAAAAAATGCGTTTGGAAAAATCGCTGCGCAAATACTGAGTGAAAAAAAAATGAAACACCCACCATTTTAATCTGTAGGGCCTTTGCTTTAAAAAAATATATATTGTTCTTGCAAAGTAATTTTCTTGCAAAAAAAAATTATTTTCTCATGTAAACAAAAAGTGCTTCTCCTGAGTACGGGGATACCACATGCGTGAGACATTTTGGGAGCCTAGCCACGTACGGGACCCCAAAAACCAAGCACCACCTTCAGGATTTCGAAGGGTGTGAATTTTTGAATTCACTCCTCACTGGCCCGACGTGTCTCTTCAGATTGCGATCAGGTGTAGTCCTTAATAAAAAACACACTGAGGGAGAGGGTGTGGAGGCGATCAAGGCAGACATCATATAAGGAATAACTCTTGAAAGGCAACATTCTACTTCGATCTATCTAGAAAAGACTGCAAACTATCGCTTCCAAACAGACTCCAAACATCATTAATCAGAAAAAAATGTATATTGTCAAAAAAATATATAAAAACTAATAACAATATATTATTAACCACTTCAGCCCCGGACCAATTGGCAGCCAAAGGACCAGGCCCCTTTTTGCGATTCGGCACTGCATCGCTTTAACTGACAATTGCGCGGTCGTGCGACGTGGCTCCCAAACAAAATTGGCGTCCTTTTTTTCCCACAAATAGAGCTTTCTTTTGGTGGTATTTGATCGCCCCTGCGGTTTTTATTTTTTGCGCTATAAACAAAAATAGAGCGACAATTTTGAAAACAATGCAATATTTTTTGCTTTTTGCTATAATAAATATCCCCCAAAAATATATAAAAAAACATTTTTTTTCCTCAGTTTAGGCCGATACGTATTCTTCTACATATTTTTGGTAAAAAAAATCGCAATTAGCGATTATTGATTGGTTTGCGCAAAAGTTAAAGCGTTTACAAAATAGGGGATAGTTTTATAGCATTTTTATTAATATTTTTTTTTTTTACTAGTAATGGTGGCGATCAGCGATTTTTATTGTGACTGCGATATTATGGCGGACATATCGGACATTTTTGACACATTTTTGGGACCATTGTCATTTATACAGAAATCAATGCTATTTAAATGCATTGATTCCTGTATAAATGACAGTTGTAGTGAAAGAGTTAACCACTAGGGGGAGGGGAGGAGTTATGGGCTGTGACGTGTGTTGTGTTTTTTACATTAGGGGGCGGGGCTGACATCTGACGTCATTGATCGGCTTTCCCGATGACCGGGAACAGCCAATTAATGACAGGCAGAGTAGGAAGCGCGGGGAGAGGTTTGTTTACACATACCTCTCCCCGTTTTTTTAGCTCCGTGACCCGATCGTGGGACACCAGCGTCACGGAGCTCCCGACTGGGTCCCGAGCGCGCCGCTGGCGGCGCACACGCGACCCACGGGCAGGCATTTAAAGAATCACGTACAGGTACGTGATTTTGCCTGCCCGTGCCATTCTTCTGATGTATATATGCAGTGGGCGGTCGGGAAGCGGTTAAAGACTTCATTATACATGAATATAAAACAATTAATGACTAGAGTTGAGTGGACACCTGGATTTTCGGGTTCGGCGGGTTCAGCCGAACTTCGGAAAAAAGTCTGGGTTCGGGACCGAACTTGACCCGAACTTGACCCCAAACTCCGAACCCCATTGAAGTCAATGGGGACCCGGACTTTTGAACACTAAAATGGCTGTAAAAGGTCATGGAAAGGGCTAGAGGGCTGCAAATGGCAACAAAATGTTGTTAAGAGCATGGCAAGTGATCTGCAAACAAATGTGGATAGGGAAATAACTTAAAATAACATAAAAAAATTAAAAATAAAAATAAAATGCTGGAGGCCCCCTTCTCAGCAGAAGAGGTACAGGAAGTCATTAAGAACCTCAGAAACTCAACGGCACGATGCCGCACATATGGTGGGAATACCCCAGAATACGCACTTTCTGGAAAAAATTATTCAATTTAATGGATAAGATAGTGGGAAAATAAAATACTTGGAAATGAAAAAAAAATGAAAAAATTATAATCTTGACCTAGGAGGACGAAATTCAAATGTAGGAGTAGGAGGTTGAGGTGGCGGTGGATGTGGCGGTGTAGGTGGAAGCGGCGGTGGAGGAGGACGAGGTAGCCAACACTGGTTCAAAAATACAACAATGGCTGGGTAAGGCTAGTGGTGAATGATGTGTCGAATTCTGTCCCCCGTCGCATAGTGTCCGCCCTGTACTGCGCTTGCTCAGTACGTAGGACAAGGGGATTTCAAAACTCTCCGAAGACGATGTGCGGTGACTCCAGGTTCAAGCCACATCATCCGAGGTTGAAGCCTAGCCAAGCGAGCCCGTGAGGGGCCCTGTTACTATGTGCTACCGTATGTCCACTTGGATGGTCGGGCTTGAACCTGCACTCACTGCGCAGGCGACGTTCATCTTTGGAGATTTTGTGAATCTCCTTGTCCTCCGTACTGCGCAAGCACTGCACCTGCGCAGTAAGTGGCTGGACACTATCCGATAGCAAGACAGTTTTCGTCAGAACACCGGTATATGTGTCTATTCTGCACAAGGTACGGCCAAGTCCTGTGGGATCCATGCCTGGTTCATTTTAATGAACGTGAGCTTGTCCACATTGGCTCTGGACAGGCGGCTGCGCTTGTCTGTGATAACGCCCCCTGCCGTGCTAAATACACGTTCAGATAATACACTGGCGGCAGGGCAGGCCAGCACCTCCAAGGCGTAAAGGGCAAGTTCAGGCCATGTGCTCAATTTGGAGACCCAGAAGTTGAAGGGGGCAGACCTGTCATGCAGTACGTGTACGCGTGTGCACACATACTGCTCCACCATGTTGGTGAAATGCTGCCTCCTGCTAAGACATTCCATCTCAGCTGGTGGTGCTGGTTGTTGTGGCGTGCCGACAAAGCTTTTCCACATTCCGGCTATGCTAACCCAGCCTTGCGAGGTGCTGGCGGTGCCCCAGCTGCGTTGGCGACCTCTTCCTCCTCCTCTGCCTTCGCCTTGTGCTTCCACCGTACCACCGCTTCCAAGTGGGAATGCCACCAGCAGCGCGTCTACCAGCGTGCGCTTGTACTCGCGCATCTTACGATCACGCTCCAGTGAGGTAATTAAGGACGGCACGTTGTCCTTGTAACGGGGATCCAGCAGGGTGGCCACCCAATAATCAGCACCAGTTAAAATGTGGGCAATTCGGCGGTCGTTGCGGAGACACTGCAGCATGTAATCGCTCATGTGTGCCAGGCTGCCCAGAGGCAAGGAAAAGCTGTCCTCTGTGGGAGGTGTATCGTCTGTGTCCTCTGTATCCCCCCAGCCACGCACCAGTGATGGACATGAGCTGGTCTGGGTGCCACCCTGCTGTGAACATGGTTCCTCCTCCTCCTCCATCTCCTCCTCATCCTCCACCTCGTCATCCTCCAGAACTGTGCCCTTGCTGACAGACAATTGTGTACCTGGCGCTTGTTGGTGTAGGAACCCACCCTCGTAGCCACTTGTAAATGACTGCCCTGAAAGCCTTGGAAATTAACCCTCTTCCTCCTCCTCCTCCTCCTCCTCCTCCTCCTCCTCCTCATCCTGTGCCACATCCTCTTCCATCATCGCCTTAAGAGTTTTTTCAAGGAGGCATAGAACTGGGATAGTAACGCTGAGAACGGCGTCATCGGCACTTGCCATGTTGGTGGAGTACTCGAAACAGCGCAACAAGGAACACAGGTCTCGCATGGAGGCCCAGTTATTGGCGGTGAAGTGGTGCTGTTCCGCAGAGCGACTCACGCGTGCGTGCTGCAGCTGACACTCCACTATCGCCTGCTGCTGCTCGCACAGTCTGGCAAGCATGTGCAAGGTGGAGTTCCACCTTGTGGGCGCGTCACATATGAGACGGTGAGCGGGAAGGCCGAAGTTATGCTGCAGCGCTGACAGGCGAGCAGCAGCAGGGTGAGAACGCCGAAAGTGCGCACAGACGGCCCGCACTTTCTGCAGCAGCTCTGGCATATCGGGATAATTCTTCAGGAACCTCTGGACCACCAAGTTCAGCACATGCGCCAGGCAAGGGATGTGCGTCAAACCGGCAAGGCCCAGAGCTGCTACGAGATTTCGCCCATTATCGCACACCACCAGGCCGGGCTTGAGGCTCACTGCCACCAAACACTCATCAGTCTGTTGTTCCATGTCCCTCCACAACTCCTGCGCGGTGTGGGGTTTTTCCCCCAAACAGGAAAGTTTTAAAACTGCCTGCTGTCGTTTAGCCCTGGCTGTGCTGGAGTTGGTGGTGAAGGTGTTACGCTGACCGGATGAGGAGGCGGTAGAGGATGAGGAGGCAGAGTAGGAGGAGTTAGCAACAGGAGGCAAACTGAAGTGCCCTGCAATCCTCGGTGGTGGAAGGACATGTGCCAAACTGCTATCCGCCTCAGGCCCAGCCGCCACTACATTTACCCAGTGTACTGTTAGGGAGATATAACGTCCCTGACGGTGCTTACTGGTCCATGCATCCGTAGTTAGGTGGACCTTGCCACAGATGGCGTTGCGCAGTGCACACCTGATTTGGTCCCCCACTTGGTTGTGCAGGGAAGGGATAGCTCATCTGGAAAAGTAGTGGCGGCTGGGCACGACGTACTGTGGGACAGCCAATGACATCAGCCTTTGAAAACTCTGCGCCTCCACCAGACGGAATGACAGCATTTCAAAGGCGAGCATTCAGGGCCAGGGATCGCGGGTGGCTAGGGGGGTACTTCCTCTTCCGCTCCAGTGTTTGGGAAATAGAGAGCTGAAAGCTTCCATGGGACATTGTGGAGATGGTTGGTGACCCAGGTGGTAGTGTTGCTAGCAGATCCTCTGTTTGCGGGTTGGCAGGTGTCACTGTCACTACAGAGGTGGATGAAGAGGCCGAGACTGCAGCAGAAAAGGAAGCAGGAGGAGCCAGAGGCCTTTCTTGGTTTTTGCGGTGTCTACTCCACTGCATCTCGTGCTTTGCACTTAGATGCCTGGTCATGCAGGTTGTGCTCAGGTTGAGAACATTTATGCCTCGCTTCAAGCTCTGATTGCACAGCGTGCAAACCACTCGTGTCTTGTCATCAGGACATTGTCTGAAGAACTGCCACGCTAGGGAACTCCTTGCACCTGGCTTTGGTGTGCTCGGCCCCTTGCTGCGTTGGGCAGTAGCAGATGTACTGTCTAGGGGACGGACGCTCCGCTTTTGCACCCTGCTCCCTCTTCTGCTGTGCTGGTGGCTCTGTGCGACCACCGTCTCTTCCTCTGAACTACACTGGTCACCTGCATGACATTGATTCCATGTGGGGTCAAGGACCTCATTGTCCTCCACATCATCTTCCACCCAAAATTCACCCCTGCCCTCCTTGTCGGTCTGCACAATGGCGAAAGCAGCAGCAGTTGGCACCTGTGTTTCGTCATCATCCGAGACGTGCTGCGATGGTCCTCCCATGTACTCATCATGAAACATAAGTGGTTGGGCATCGGTGCACACAATCTCTTCCACTTCTGGGGCAGGGCTAGGTGGATGGCCCTGGGAAACCCTGCTAACAGAGTCATCAAAAAGCAGAAGAGACTGCTGCATGATTTGGGGCTCAGACTGATTGGCTGATTTGCAAGGGGGTGAGGTGAAAGACTGATGGACATCGGCTGCAGGTGCCAACTCTGAACTTTCATCAGGAGACTGGGTGGGAGACAATGTGAAGGAACCGGAGGCACTGTCAGCAGCAACCCAATCTACTATCGCCTGTACTTGTCCTGGCCTCGACATTCGTACAGCCTCATTAGGCGCGCCAAAATACTGCTGCAGGCTCTGTCGCCTACTCGCACCTGAGGAAGGTGTTTTACTAGTGCGTGTAGCTGGCACAGATCGACCACGTCCTCTCCCTGCAACAGGAGCGCCACCAGCAGCACCATGACCCGGGCCACGTCCCCTTTTTGATGATCTCCTCATGTTTTCAAAATGTATGATCAATGGGTGTTTTTGTATATAGCAGAATACACGTACAGTGTCTAAAGCAGTTATGAAAATGCAGAAAATGCTATTGGGAACAAAAAAAACACTGCAAAATTAAATTTTTTTGCAATGTTTTTGCAATATCAGAATACACGGACAGTAGAAAATTTAATTTTGCTGTGTTTTTTTCTTCCCAATAGCATTTTCTGAGTTTTCATAAACGCTTTACAGTATGTAAAGCGTTTATGAAAACTCAGAAAATGCTATTGGGAAGAAAAAAAACACAGCAAAATTTAAAATTTTTGCAATGTGTTTGCAATATCAGAATACACGGACAGTATGTAAAGCGTTTATGAAAACGCAGAAAATGCTATTGGAAGAAAAAAAACACTGCAAAATTTAATTTTTTTGCAATGTTTTTGCAATATCAGAATACACAGTTAGTGTCTACAGCGTGTATGTATGAACACGCAGAAAATGCTATTGGGAAAAAAAAAAAAAAGCAAAATTAAATTTTTATGCAATGTTTTTCCAATAGCAGAATACACACAGACTATGATGTATCTTTTAGTATATGCAGTGTTGGTCCTAATGTTGCACTGAGCTTGCAGGTAAAACTTTTATATTTTGTCTGGCACTGGCCTCATGGCACTGTTAAAAGACTGTGCACTGCACCCCAGCCAGGGTACAATTGATTTAGGAATCTCTTCAATAATTATCTCTGCCTCTTTCTTTTGCTTAATAAAGAAACTCCCTACTCTAGCTATCTAGATCGCTCACTTATCTAACTAATTAGAACAAAATTCAAGGAATGTGGACTGACTAACTGACTTTAGCACACTAACTCCTAAAATCCTCTATCTCTCTGCAGCACAAGAACCTGACTTAAGCCCCATACACACGCGCGGATTATCCGAGGACCAGGCCGGTCGGATCCTGTCCGTCGTACTTTGTCCGATGTTGGTGTTGCGTACACACGGTCGGACAACGTTGTCGGAATTTCCGGTCTGCAAGAACGTCGTGACGTAAGTCGTCTTCCACGAGACTAGAAAAGGGAAGTTCAGCTCCACGTCAGGCACCCGTTGGGCTCCTTCTGCTGATCCCGTGTTTATCGCGAGTTAGTCGAAGTTTGGGGACTTACGATTCGCGCTTCTCAGTTTTCTGACTCAGATCGTTACTGCTCTTCAGTTTGTGCTTGTCGTGCGTATCTGTTTATTAGTGCGTGTAGTCAGTTCGCATTTGTTGGTCATTGCGGCCTATATTTTGATATAGGACGCTTTGATTTGCACTGCTTATTGTCTGCTCGTTTCTGGTATTCATTTCGTTCTTTCAGGCCTTGCTGTTTATCGGTGCTTTCTGTTTGTCCGTTCTGACCAGCCGACCGTTTGTGAGCGATGTTTCCCGTACGTACTCGTCGCCGAGTTCGTGCTGTACGCGGAATTGGTGTCGGGCTTTTAGCTTTGACCCAAGACCCGTCCATGAACAGAGTGACGAGGAGTATGTGGACCAAGAATTGGTTGCTTCAGCGTGATCAGTTCTCGCACATGCCTTTGCTTCGTGAGATCCGGGAGAATAATCCTGATGATTTCAGGAACTTTCTCCGGATGACGGACCCCCGATTTTCACCGTCTTTTGGCTTTGCTGACCCCTTTTATCAGCCGGAAGGATACCTGCATGAGACAAGCCATCACTCCGGAGCAGAGGCTTGTTGCTACGTTGAGGTACTTGGCGACAGGGAGAAGCCTTCAGGATTTGAAGTTCTCTTCAGGTATCTCTCCCCAGGCCCTGGGAATCATTATTCCAGAGACCTGTTCTGCCATCATCCAGGTCCTGCAGGAGGACTATATTAAGGTAACATTTCTACTTTACTATTCCCTTCTATGTATGCTCTGTTTGCTAATGTCTTCTATTTTTGACCTCCTTCCCTAATTACCATGATTGCAATATGCTCTAATATGCTGTGCCCCTTTTCTCCTTCATGCATTTTTCCCTTCACTTACCTCCCCAGCATGGTCTTCTGGCCCAATAGACACCTATGGCCTAGTCACTTAAGCAATGTATTTTTGTCTGCTGCATAGTATTGTTTTCCCCCAAACACCCCCTAAAATATGCACAAATTTTGCTGTGTGTTTTACTTCATGTAGAGCCCCTTTTTTTTTTTTGTGTGGGGGGGGGGGGCAAACTCATTAGGAACCCCCTCCCCCAACTGCTCTGTCAGATGGTACCAATCCTCTATCTGCTGGCTTTCACAGGGTCAATACACACTATATACCTACCTCTTTATAGTGGGCATCTTTAGGGATGAATTCAGCAAAGCATGTAGTGCAAGGGGCTGGCTCCATACTTTCCATTTCCTATTTTTTTTGTGTTCTTTCCCTCCTATTAGCTTGCTTGGTAATTTCAGAATGTCACAATGTGCTTTCATTTTTTTTTTTGGGGGGGGGGGGTGTTTGAAATGTTATTTTATCTTTCCTGTGGGCTGCCAATAGTGTTAAGTACAGAGGGTCTGGCCAAACTAGCACACATTATTGAGCCATTTGGCAATCAATGAAGTGCAGAGGGTTACCTGTCCAACCCCCCCCCCCCAAAACCCTAGTTATTGCCAATGGCCCATCAGAAGTGGGGGGATTGATGGGGGGTGAGTAATCTGCGAAGGGGACCCTCTACTTTTCTGTGCAAATACTTTCCAGCCTAAAATGTTAAAGTATGCTCTTGTTCCAAGATGTTGATTGTCTAATCTGCTTGCAATGTTTATGTGCAAAGTGACTAATTTTTTTTTCTTGTTTCACTCCACAGTTCCCTTCCACACCACAGGAATGGCAGACTGTGGCCTCCCACTTTGCCAGCCGTTGGGACTTTCCTAACTGCGGAGGGGCAATTGATGGGAAACACGTCCACATCGTCCCACCGCCCAACTCGGGGTCCTACTATTATAATTATAAGGGGTTTAATAGTGTAGTGATGTTGGCGGTGGTGTCGGCGACATACGAGTTTATGTATGTGGACGTGGGGATGAACGGCCGGATCTCGGATGGTGGTGCCATTGCGCACACGGAGTTCTACTGGCGTCTCCAAAGTGGCAGTCTGTGCTTGCCACCTCCAGAGGAGAATGCTGAAGGACTCCCCTTCATCTTTGTCGCAGATGAAGCGTTTGCGTTGACTCCCCATCTGATGAGGCCCTTCCCGATGAGGACCCTCACCCCAGACCAGAGGGTCTTCAACAACAGGCTGTCCAGAGCCCGAAGAGTGGTGGAGAACACCTTTGGCATCCTGGCCAGCCGCTTCCGCCTGTTCTTGACGGCTATTAACTTGGCGGAATACAAACTGAACCACATAGTTCTTGCCTGTTGCATATTGCACAACTTTTTAAAACGACACAACAGCAACTACGTGGTGCCCGTTGGCCCAGATGTGGAGGGCCCTCCAAATGCTGACCTCACAGCCCTTCAAGCAGCACGTCCAGGCTTGCCCCCTCTAAATGCCCGCGCGGTCCGCGAGCAATATATGGACTACTTTGTGGGTAGGGGGGCCATTGCTCAGCCTGATGATGTGTGAGAGGCATTTTTTAATAAATATATTTTTTAAACCAACCAAAGATTTCTTGTCATTTCCGTATTATTGCTTATTTGACCTTGAAATTTTTGCCCTTTAGCTTCGACAGTGGGAATGCACTTTCTGGGCAAAAGGATGTAACAGTCTCTTCTTCCCAAAAAGATTCTTCTCATGTTGTGTGTTTGATACCTAATCTTTGGTCTAGAGAAGGTTTCTAGTGCATAACTGACACCCAAAATACTCCTTGTCATCACCATGACAGAAATGTGTGTATTACCCAAAATGGTGTGCTACGTGTTTTCAAACAAATCACTGTGGGTGTCATTTACATAAGTCAAATCCACTATGCTCCACAAGTGCAGTGCAAAAGTGCCCTGGAAAAGAAACTTGCAGTGCAAACTGGACTTGCCTTTAGTAAATAACACCCATTGCCCCCCAAATCCTTTACATTTGACATACATAATGTTTTTTTTGTTTTTAAATAAGGAAGGCACACATTTAGAAAATTACAAAAGTTTACTTGCAACACATTCACAAGTGCGTTTACAAACTTCTTGCCAAAACTGACAAGATCTAGTTTATTTACAACATTGTTTAGAAACATTCCGCATTTGGTAAAACCAGGCATGGAGCAAAACAGAACATAGGAACTCGGAAAGATCAACTTTCTAAAGTGAAGACAAGATCAGACATGACTATATGTTCAAAGTGTGTTTGATCTTGCCTTCATCACATGGGGGGTCACCCCTGGAAACTGGAAATTTAGAACATGCACACAATTTGGGTATGAAAATGGTCATTCGGGGGCGCATGCGCGAGGCTCTACATGGCGGACGTGTTCCACTAGAGCTCCGCACTTCCCGCCGCAACATCGGGACCATACGCCGCGCCTGAGCCACCCTGCAACGCCGCTTTCCCTTGATATAGCCTCCGGAACAGCCCCAGCATCACCCGAGATGGTTTTAACCGGCCACCGCGGCAAGACCAAGCCAAAACCGATCAAGGAAGCCCTAGCCCGCGCCTCATCCAAGATGGCGGCGAAGGCCCTGGCTAAACAGCACGCTGCCTCACCGGACAGACCGGCACAAAATACCGCTGAGAGCGACGACGAAGAGGATAACCCTGACTATACAACCGGTTCTCCCTTCCTGCCTCCCTCAGGTATGTCTCAGGGGGACTTTATACAACTGATGGAATCCATGCTACATAAAGCCCTAAAGTCCACTTCAGACCAGATAACCAGCAGACTGACACGTGAGATCAGGGAGCTAGGCCAACGCACAGCAGACCTGGAGACCAGGGTGGATGACATGGAACTCACACTGCAAGAGCAAGCCCAAGAGCAGGCAGCCCTCCGTGACGAGAATGCTATGCTACTTTCCCGCCTCGAGGATGCTGAAAATCGCTCCCGAAGGTCAAACTTGCGCCTGAGAGGTATACCAGAAAGTGTGGACGACCTACTGTCCTTCTCTACAGCCCTATTCCAAGAGCTAGCACCCTCTATCCCCATAGAACGCCTGGAATTTGACAGGATACACAGGGCCCTGACCCGCCGCCAGCAAGACGGGCCGCCACGAGACATTATTATCAAGCTGCACTTTTTCCGCACAAAGGAACAACTCCTAGCTGCTGCTCGCAACAAGGACACTCTCCTATTCCAGGGCCACACATACCAACTATTCTCTGACCTAGCTCCATCCACAATTGCCAAGCGCCGTGCCATGAAGCCGCAGCTTCAAATCCTCCTGCAACACCAACTGAAGTACACCTGGCGCTTCCCCTTTGCTTTGCAATTCTCTTACCAGGGACAACAACACTCCTGTACCTCGCCAGAATCCCTCCAACGTCTTCTTGAATCCCTGCGCCTAACTTCCCCAGAACAACCCACGGAGACAACGCTACCTCGCACCCCTGCCCGTGCGACAACCCATCCCTATGCAGCCACTCCAAGGAGGCCTAATCCGGGCCCCTCATCCATCCGCAAAGGCACCCCAGCTCGCTCACCCAGAGACAATCTGCCGGATCGACAAATACACTCGCCACGTTGAACTTGAATCTCTATACCAAATGACCACTTGATGCTAGTTCCCGGAGACCAACTGTCTGAAGCTACTTTACTCTTTGCCACCTGAAGCAACTGTTATCTCTTCAGTCAAGTTAAAGGTGGACTGCCCGGTTATAGGCTACCCCCCAATGGTAAAAGGGGAGCCTGTACAGTCCACCTAATCCCTCCGGGGTTGCAGGGGCTCAGACCCCACGTTATTATTACATCTTCTTTACCACCAACATGTATGAGGGAAAAATCTCCCTCCCCTTTTTCTTTATCTTTTTTTACTCTCTTTCAAGGAAGAAGAGACCCTTTTTACTCCCCCCGTTTTTTTTTTTTCTCTCCTCCCCTACAGGTTAATTTTATTTTTTTCACCTTCCCTTTGTTATTGGGAAGAGACAACATATGTTATGCATAAATGCCACTATACCATATATCATCGGGCGCTGTCTGTCTGGCTCGCTGCAGGTACCCAGGGTTTACCCTGGGGGCCTGCGGCGACCCAGACGCTGCTGCCTATTTGTTACCTACTAACCCAAGTCATTGGTTACTTGAAATGTTATGCTTGATTGTTTTTTCTTTTTTTTCTTATTCATCCTGTGTTTAAGACTTATGCAACAGGACACATGTACATGGATACACTCAACAAGAACACTCAAGTATCCCTGGCCATGTTCCCTGAGTACTATCCTGAGGATTTTTGTCACCCCAGGTAGAAATGGGTTATATCGTAATGTCAATGCAACTAAAGTCCTTCTTCCCTATTGTCATTTTTTTATATACTGTTATGTTTGCTCATATTTCCAAGATATACGTTGTAATCCCCTTCTTGCGGCGGGAGGCTGTCACTGCCCCCCCCCCCTACATGGTGGGCACACTCGCGAGTCGGCCGGCCGGCTGGCGAGTCTACCCACTATTTGGTCGGGCGACCAAACTTCACCTTTACCTACTCTACCTACTTATTCATATGCCCTACAACTACTACCTACCCCTCCCTCCCTTTCTCTCTTCCCACCCCCCTTCCCTCCATCCCCCTCCTGATCCTTGTCGGCGGGGTTGCGGAGTCCCCGGGCCCCTTCACATCAACAACCTACCCTCCCCTCTATGGCCCCCCTGAATATTCTCTCCCTTAATGTGAAGGGACTCAACTTACCTCACAAACGAGTGAAAGCCTTCAACTCTTTTGCAGCACTCAAAGCTGGCATTGTGGCCCTCCAAGAGACCCACTACACGACACAATCAACCCCAAAATTTTTTAACCACCGATACCCCCAAGTATATACTGCCTCAGCCAATGTCAAAAAACGTGGCGTGCTAATAGCGCTCCACCAATCCCTTCCCTTTGTTTTAGCATCCGAAATTAAAGACCCAGAAGGGCGTTATATAATCCTAGTAGGCACCCTCCAGGAAGTAGAGACTACACTGGTCTCCTATTATGCTCCAAACGATAATCCGATTCCCTTCTTCTCTCACCTGCTACAAGTTATAAGAACACATTGTAAGGGCACAGTGATCCTCTGTGGTGACTCCAATACAGTGTTGCACCCGCACATAGATAAATCCCCATATGCTCCTGACCAATATACCCCCTCCACGCGCTTTAGGAAGCTGCTACAGCAAGCTACACTGCTTGACACTTGGCGAGAATGCAACCCGACAAAGAGGAACTACACATTCTACTCATACCCCCATAAATCCTTTTCTAGGATTGACCACATATTCCTCTCGGTTGCATCCTCCCCAACACTTGTCAAATCTTCCATACAACCTATACCCTGGTCGGACCACTGTGCAGTAGTTACCACGATCTCCTCCTTAATCCCCCAAACTAGGGACCGCTCCTGGTGCATTAATGAAGCCCACCTCACTAACCCATCCTACTGTCTTGACATTCAAGTAGCCCTCACGGACTACCTGCGACACAACAACACCCCTGAAATCTCCCAGGTTCTCCTCTGGGAAGCACACAAACCAGTAATACGGGGCACATGTATATCAGTATCCACACACCTCAAAAGAGACAAGAAGCTCCAACTAGCTAATCTCGAAAAGGAATATCACCATCACTTTCTTCAATTTCAGGCGACCCCATCTGAACCCCATAGGGTAGCAATGGAAAAAGCCAGAACTGAACTGGATCTGCTGTTGGCTGAATCGGCCGATAAGGCCATCCGCAGATCTAATCATACCATATACACCAAAGCCAACAAACCTGACACCTTTCTAGCTATGCGCCTTCGCCGTCCCGAACGGAACCATGTCCCCATCAGGTTAAAAATCGACAAAAACTCCTACACCAGTAACCCCATCAAAATCCTGAGAGAATTCCGTAAACGATTAGAGGACCTCTATAAAGCCAAATCCACCTTCTCCCCCTCAACCGCTGACTCACTTCTACAAGACGCACCGCTCCCCAAACTATCAGACACGGACCGCGAACCCCTAGAAGCGCCCATCTCCGCAGAAGAAGTACTTGCTGCAATAAAAACCCTCAAATCCCACAAACGACCTGGCCCAGACGGACTCTCTGCCACTTATTACAAAAAATTTGCTGCAATTCTCACCCCACTCCTATGTAAATCATTTAATGCCCTCTTACAGAACCATGCCTTTGGTCGAGACACACTAACAGCTATTATAGCAATGATACCCAAGCCAAATACTGATAACTCCCTGTGGTCCAACTTCAGGCCCATCTCCTTACTCAACCTGGACATTAAAATCTTGGCCAAAATATTAGCCCTCCGCCTCAACCCTCTTATCGGTAAATTAGTAGACAGAGACCAAGTTGGCTTTATCCCCCGAAGACAAGCTAGCGATAACATTAGGCGAGTGATACTCCTCCAACACATTGCAAAAACCCGTAACATTCCAATGCATTTGTTATCTCTTGACATAAGGAAGGCATTCGACACGGTATCCTGGCCGTACCTAGACTACATTCTTAAGCGCTGGGGCTTTGGCCCACAC
Source organism: Lithobates sylvaticus (assembly GCA_028564925.1). Classification (NCBI taxonomy): domain Eukaryota; kingdom Metazoa; phylum Chordata; class Amphibia; order Anura; family Ranidae; genus Lithobates; species Lithobates sylvaticus. The sequence continues at coordinate 59,979,837 of CM053035.1, forward strand.
TTTTTACAATGGATAAACTCCCTTTACAACCAACCACAAGCCTATATCAGGTACTCAGGATTCCGCTCAGACTCCTTCTCTATAGCAAGAGGAACCAGACAAGGATGCCCCCTCTCCCCTCTAATCTTTGCGCTGGCTATCGAACCCCTGGCGGCCCTGATTCGATCCAACGTCAATATCAAAGGACTTGAAATAGCCTCCACATCACACAAGGTCTGTCTGTTCGCGGATGACGCACTCTTATTCATTACGTCACCCCTCACTACCCTCCCCAACCTTATCCTCACCTTAGATAAATTTGCCTCCATCTCAGGTCTAGAAGTCAACCAAGCCAAATCTAAGGCCCTCAATGTGTCCCTTTCACCCCAAGAAGTCTCTCATCTACAACTAAACTTCCCGTTCACTTGGTCCACCACCTCCCTCCCATACCTAGGTATAAAACTGACTGGAAACCCAACCTCACTATACCAAGCCAACTACCTCCCCATGCTGGCACATCTGTCATCCCTCCTTGACACCTGGAAGCCCTTATGTGTATCCTGGTTGGGTCGGGTTGCAGCAGTCAAAATGTCTCTACTCCCCAAGCTTCTATACCTCTACAGAGTCCTCCCAATCAATGTCCCCTCATACTATCATAGGATTATCCAAGCAAGAGTCTTCAAATATATCTGGGGCCCCATCAAACCCAGAGTCCCACGGTCAATTCTCCTACGACACAAACTACACGGAGGCCTGGGTATACCAAGTTTTGCTAAATACTATCACGCAGCCCAACTAGCCCAACTCACACTATTGCACGCCCTCACAGAAACCCCAAAATGGGTCTCCCTCGAAGCAGTAGATCTCCACCCTTTGACAGTTGATAACGTACTATGGCTACCCCCTCTCACCCGAGGTCATCTAACCAACCCCATCACATGTCACTCTTTGAGAATTTGGGACAGACTACGTAAACAATTCAAACTGATCTCCCCACATAACCCCTTACTCTCTTTCCTACACCACCCTTCCTTCTATCCTGCTTACTCCGAACCCAGCACCTTCTCATGTTGGTCACAGGCAGGTATAACTAGAATACGCGACCTTACCACCAGCTCCACCTTTAAGACATTCACGGACCTTCAGACTAACGCCAAGCTCCCATCCTCGGAATCCTTCCGATACCTCCAAGTGATCCACTTTGCCAAAACAGTAATTGGTTCCTGTACCGGCTTAAATACCCAATCGCCCTATGAAAAAATTTGCATGACAGACCCCCACGCCCCAGGCATCATTTCTGATCTGTATACACACTTCACCGCACCAAACGCCGCCTTACCCCACTATGCTGTAGACATGGGATCCGTCAAAAAATACGTTTCGTTTCGTTCTGTTTTATTTCGTATCCAAAAAATTCGTAATTCGGGTTTCGTATACGGAATTTAATTCGGATTCGTACGAAATACGGATTTCGTACGAATCGTAAGAATCGTTAATTTGGTTAACGAATAGCGACACTCTACAAATAATATCCGAAAACGTATTAAGGTTGCATAACAACAGTCTATTGTGTGTGTGTACTGTGTAGACAATAGCTCTGCCTATGCCTAACGTTATTCTAATGGATTTGTAAATTCGTTACTTTTTTTGGTTTGTTGATTGGTCATTTTACATGTCTCTCTTTCTCTTACAATGGCGCTGTCTAACGTGCTTCGAATGTATTCGTACATTCGTAACTTTTTTTTTTGTTTGTTGATTCGTAATTTTCCGTGTCTCTTAAAATGGCGCTGCTTATGCTTAACGTGCTTCGAATGGATTCTTAAATTCGTTACTTTTTATTGTTTGTTGATTTGTCATTTTACGTGTCTCTCTCACAATGGCCCTGTCTAACGTGCCTCGAATGGATTCGTACATTCTTAACTTTTTTTGTTTTTGTTTGTTGAGTCGTCATTTTTCGTGTCTCTTACAATGGTGCTGCCTAACGTGCTTCGAATGGATTCTTAAATTCGTTACTTTTCTTTGTTTGTTGATCTGTCATTTTACGTGTCTCTCTCTCACAATTGCGCTGTGACTGTCTAACGTCCTTCGAATGGATTCGTAACTTTTTTTATTTGTTTGTTGATTCGTCATTTTACGTGTCTCTCTGACTCTCTCACAATGGCGCTGTCTAACGTGCTTCGAATGGATTCTCAAATTCGTTACTTTTTTTTGTTTGTTGATTTGTCATTTTACGCGTCTCTCTCTCACAATAGCGATGTCTAACGTGCTTCGAATGGATTCGTAACTTTTTTTATTTGTTTGTTGATTCGTCATTTTACGTGTCTCTCTGACTCTCTCACAATGGCGCTGTCTAACGTGCTTCGAATGGATTCTCAAATTCGTTACTTTTTTTTGTTTGTTGATTTGTCATTTTACGCGTCTCTCTCTCACAATAGCGATGTCTAACGTGCTTCGAATGGATTCGTAACTTTTTTTTTTTTTGGTTTACTGATTCGTCATTTTACGTGTCTCTCACTCTCTCACAATGGCGCTGGCTAACGCGCTTCGAATGGATTCGTACATTCGTAACTTTTTTCTTTTTGGTCGTTGATTCGTAAATTTACATGTCTGACACAGTGGCGCTGCGGCGCTACATGCGTCGAATGGATTCGTACTTTTCTAATACATCGCTGTTATTCGTAACTATTCGAAATCTCGTTTATTCTTTACTTTCGTTTTTGACATGTGCCTATAGTCTCCACCCCTGGATGTAGTTTTGAGAGGCCGGCCCCTGGATGTAATTTAGAGAGACCGTGTGACTCCGTGTGACTGTAGTGTAGTGAGGGAGGAACAGAGAGAGAGAGCAGAGCAGAGAGCAGAGCAGAGACTGAGAGCAGAGAGAGTGGTATTGTTGGAGTTGTGGTTGTTGTTTTTGTGTGGACTGAATTTGTGATTTGTGTGGAATTAGAATGTCTGGGAGTGAGAATGTATGTGTGAGTGAGAGTGTTGGTTTGAAAGTTGTTGTTGTGAGTGAGAGTGGAGAGGAGTCAGGGGATCGGATGAGTGGAGGGGAGCGCCAGATGAGTGGAGGGGATCGGATGAGTGGAGGGGAGCGCCGGATGAGTGGAGGGGATCGGATGAGTGGAGGGGATCGGATGAGTGGAGGGGAGCGCCGGATGAGTGGAGGGGAGAAGAGTGGAGGAGAGAGGAGTGGAGGGTCAGGGGGTGGAGGGGAGCACAGGAGTGGAGGGGACTGGAGTGGGGGTGAGAGGAGGATCAGTGGGGGGTTGAGGAGAGAGGAGGGAAGAGTAGAGAAGAGGAAGCGTAGTAGAGAGGACAGGGAGAGGAAGCGTAGTAGAGGGGACAGGGAGAGGAAGCGCGGAGGGGACAGGGAGAGGAAGCGCGGAGGGGACAGGGAGAGGAAGCGCGGAGGGGAGAGGAGGCGTGAAGAGGAGATGAAGAGTGGAAGGGAGCATGGCCATGGAAGTGGAGTGGAGCGGGAGCGGGAGCATGGCCAAAAAAAGAGGCGTATGCCCCCCCCCATATCAGAAGATGAAATGTCTGACACCGGCGACCACCAGCGAACCAAACGCAAGCAGCAGCAGAAGACGATGACGTCATCAACAAGGGGGCCAGTCTTTACCCCCCAGGAAAACGCTGCTCTGGTGGCTGCTGTTAGGAGGGACAAGGCCACATTGTTCAGCCTCAACGTCCCTACTGCCCAGAAGACAGCAGCCTGGGATCGAGTCCGGGACTCTGTGAATGCCCTGTCCAAGGTTCGCAGGACCACCGCTGGTGTCAGGCACAGGTAATAATTATTCAAATATTATATCACTCTTAGAACACACCCCATATTTGTGAAAAAACACACACAGTAGGCTTTGAGTAATAAACTGATTTGAACGTAACACAAATATATTTAATATATTTATTTGACACAGACAGACACAGAAAAGTAACATGTAAAATAAAAATAATATTAACGTGTGTATATTTACTAAATATACTATTTTCATTTGCAGATTTTATGATTGTCGGGCCTCTGTCCATAAAAAAATTGAGAGGCAGGCCACTGGAGGAGGCAAGACTGTCTTATTTAGACAGTGGGAGGCAGAGCTTAAGGATGGCCTCCTACTTCACGAAGATGCCCCGCCCCCTGGAGTGAGCACTGCCAGTGCCAGATCCGCCGCCAAGCACCAGAGACTGAGAGCTGGTGAGTAAAATAAAATCTATCATTATATAGTGCAGTTATATGGTTGTTGTTTGCAGCTCACTATATTTTTTATGACTGCGGCATGTGAGACTTACGTTTTGCTTTACATTCATGTTTTCCAGATCGATCAATGTCATCATCAGTGGAGGAGGGAACAGGAACAGCTGCTTCTGCTTCATGCCCCCCTCAATATTCTGGCAGTGGTGAGTACCTACTACCTACCTAACCAACACAAAGCAAACATAATAACAAACATCTATTTAACCACTTCAGCCCCCGATGATTTTCCCCCCTTCCTTACCAGAGCACTTTTTGCGATTCGGCACTGCGTCGCTTTAAGTGACAATTGCGCGGTCGTGCGACGTGGCTCCCAAACAAAATTGGCGTTTTTTTTCCAACACAAATAGGGTGGTATTTGGTGGTATTTATTTGATCACCTTTGCGGTTTTTATTTTTTGTGCTATAAACAAAAAAAGAGCAACAATTTTTTAAAAAAAAAATCAATATTTTTTACTTTGTTTGTCATAAAAATTATCCCCCAAAAATATAAAAATAAATATTTTTTTCCCTCAGTTTAGGCCGATACGTATTCTTCTACATATTTTTTGTCAAAAAAATTACGTTAAGTGTATATTAATAATTGGTTCGCGTGATCACGGACATTATGTACGCAAATGATCATGTACAGATGACTGTGTGCAGGTGATCACGGACATATGTGTGCAGATAATCATTGACACATGTTATTTTACCGGGACATATGTGAGGGACATGTGTTTTTATTATTTTGGGACATGTGTTTTTATTAGGGGACATGTGTGTTTTGGGGACATGACATGTGTGTTTACACTGTGGGGACACTACACTGGTGATCAGTGAGTAAAAAGCTGTAAAAACAGCTAATACTCACTGATCACCAGCCGGCTGGAGCGATCCGCTCTCCTCTCCTCACCAACGACTTCCGTGTGAGGAGAGGAGAGCCGATTGCCTAGCAAACGGCTGTTTGTTTACATCACATGACGGCTGTCATTCGACACGGCCGTCATGTGATCAGGAGGGCCAATCACCGACCCCTCCTGCCGATCCGAGATGCGCCGTGTCCGGGTGACACGGCCGCATCGGGATCGCGCCACTGCGCTGGCACGCGCACGATCCCTCTACTTCAGAAGGACGTTCCAGAACGTCAGATCAGAAGTAGACGGCTCCCACCCGGCCGTCTATGTACAGTGGCCGGGTGGGAAGTAGTTAAGTACCGTAGTTTATCGCGATTCCAAGAGCGTTTGCAATTTTAAACCATAACATGTTCGATATCTATCTATTTTACTTGGAGTAACATCGACTATCGCAATATCCCCAAAAATTGGGCTAAATACATTTACTGTAAAAAAAATTTTTTTAATTCAGTTAATTTCTCACCTAAAATTGCTTTTGAAAGGCCGCTGTGCAAATACACACACACTCAGTGCACACACATATATATATATAATTATAATGTTTGTGGTTCTCAGTAATTTTCTAGAAAAAAGTTTTGATTTTAAATTGTAAACAATAACTGTCATAAATAGGCTTGGTCCAGAAGTGGTTACCATAACTCTTTATTCTATCTTAACAGAAAGCCTGAGCTGCCATATCCCAGACCCTCCAGCATCAGCTCCTTCTGCCAGGAAGCAACGCCCCATTTCTCCTCGACGTAAGTACTAGAATACGCAAGCTGCCAATATAAAGAAAAAAGGACACAAGGCACCATCATCCACACTAAGTTCACAAACACATAAAAAAAGCTACAACCATCCATTTTTAAGTTCATACACACAGCACACACCCCAAACTAGGGGTCTACCGATTAATGGTGGCCCCTTTTTTTGTAATTATCGTTGACAAACTTACCAATATAGTGCTTCAAGGTGTTGTACTCGGGTGATGCTTGCAGCGGCAGACATCACCCGTCCGGTGCCGTTTTTTAACAACCAATGTGGCTAAGCACTAGCAGCCGCTTGTCTGTTATTACAAACAGCTGGAGGGGAAGTCCTCCCCAGAAGTGCAGTCGCTGTAAATCTGAGGAGAAACTCTGAATTGAGGGGAAGCTCTGCTGATTTTATCTTCCAATCGTGTACAAACAAACATTCTGTTTTTTTTTTCCCTTGCATGACTGTCCCCCTCAGATCTACAGCGACTGCACTTCCAAGTGCACTTGTAGTGGAAAGTGTATTTTCCTTTAATAGTAAATAGACCCCACTGTTACTGTTAGTATTGTAACCTATAATTGTTTATTCTATTACTACAATATTTGGAAATGCATCTGATCTTAGTATCTGAACGCCACTACAATCAGACAGCCACCAGTAACAGTAAGTTAGTAACTAGGGTGGAACTTAGAAAAGAGTAGTGAAAATAAATTATTTGCTATATATTATAAAGAGAAAAACAAACCTATTTTTATTGAAAGCGTTTGTTTAAAAAAAAAAAGAAACCTGTTCCCTTAAAAACTTAAGGAAGGACCACCCGCCGCAGTTATATGTCGGCTGTTTGAAGAGGACCACCATTGTTATGGCAGCAATGATAGCTGCCATAACCCCGGTATCTTCTTCAGCGGGCGGTCCTCTTTCAGATAAAATTGGTTACTGCGGCGGACTTGCCGCAAGTTCACTTTTATCAGGGGCCAAAGAGGCGGTGGAGACGATCAGGTCCACTTCTGCCCTCCAATCTTAAAGGGTTTTTTTTTGGGGTGGGGGAGAAGAATATGACATTTCTTTTTATATTAATTTTTTATAGTATTTTTGTGTAGATAATATATGAGATCTGAGGCCTTTTTGACCCCAGATTTCACATTAAAGAGGACCTGTCTTTGTTTTTTTCTATTACAAAGGATGTTTACAATACATTCCTTGTAATAGGAATATATGTATATGTTACACAAATAGTATTTATTTTTTAACCACTTCAGCCCCGGACCATTTGGCAGCCAAAGGACCAGAGGTCTTTTTTCAATTTCGCACTGCACTACTTTAACTGGTAATTGCGCGGTCATGCAATTTTGTAACCAAACGAAATTTGCGTCCTTTTCTTCCCACAAATAGAGCTTTCTTTTGATGGTATTTGATTGCCTCTGTGATTTTTATTTTTTGCGATATAAATGGAAAAAGAGCGAAAATTTTGAAAAAAAAAGAGATTTTCTACTTTTTGTTATAAAAAAAATGTAATAAACTCAATTTTAGTCAAACATTTGGGCCAAAATGTATTCAGCCACATGTCTTTAGTAAAAAAAAATGCCAATAAGCGTATATTTATTGGTTTGCGCAAAAGTTATAGCGTCTACAAACTAGAGTACATTTTCTGGAATTTACACCACTTTTAATTTATGACTGCCTATTTCATTTCTTGAGGTGCTAAAATGGCAGAGAAGTACAAAACCCCCCCAAATGACCCATTTTGGAAAGTAGACACCCCAAGCTATTTGCTGAGAGGCATGTTGAGCCCATTGAATATTTTTTTTTTTAGTCCCAAGTGATTGAATAAAGACAAAAATAAAAAAGATTTTTTTTTTTTTTTCAAAAAGTTGTCACTAAATGATATATTGCTCACACATGCCATAGTTATATGTGGAATTGCACCCCAAAATACATTTTTGCTGCTTCTCCTGAGTATGGGGATACCACATGTGTGGGACTTTTTGGGAGCCTAGCCGCGTACGGGGCCCCGAAACCCAAGCACCCAAGCTTCTACTCAGGAGAAGCAACAGAATGTATTTTGGGGTGTATTTCCACATATGGCATGTTTGAGCAATATATCATTTAGTGACAACTTTTTGTAAAAAAAATATATATATATTTTTTTTTTCATTATTCAATCTCTTGGGACAAAAAAAAAAAAATATTTAATGGGCTCAACATTGCTCTCATCAAATAGCTTGGGGTGTCTACTTTCCAAAATGGGGTCATTTGGGGGGGGTTTGAACTGTCCTGGCATTTTATGCACAACATTTAGAAGCCTATGTCACACGTCACCCACTCTTCTAACCACTTGTAGACAAAGCCCTTTCTGACACTTTTTGTTTACATGAAAACATATTTTTTTTTTGCAAGAAAATTACGTTGAACCCCCAAACACTATATATATGTTAAAGCAAAGGCCCTACAGATTAAAATGGTGGGTGTTGCATTTTTTTTTTCCACACAGTATTTGCGCAGCGATTTTTCAAACGCATTTTTTGTGGAAAAAATACACTTTTTTTTATTTTAATGCACTAAAACACACTATATTGCTCAAATTTTTGATGAAATAAAAAATATGATCTTAGGCCGAGTACATGGATACCAAACACGACATGCTTTAAAATTGCGCACAAACACGCAGTGGCGACAAACTACATACATTTTTAAAAGCCTTTAAAAGCCTTTACATGATACCACATTAGATTCACGGAGGAGGTCTACTGCTAAAATTACTGCCCTCGATCTGACCTTCGCGGTGATACCTCACATGCATGGTGCAATTGCTGTTTACATATGACGCCAGACCAACGCTTGTGTACGCCTTTGCGCAAGAGAAGGGGGGGCAGGGGTGCTTTTTTTTTTTTTTTTTTTGTTTTTTTTTTATTTATTTAGCTTTTTTATTTTATTTTTAAACTGTTCCTTCCATTTTTTTTCTTTGTTATGATTTTTATTGTTATCTCAGGGAATGTAAATATCCCCTATGATAGCAATAGGCAGTGACAGGTACTCTTTTTTTGAAAAAATTGGGGTCTATTAGACCCTAGATCTTTCCTCTGCCCTCAAAGCATCTGACCACACCAAGATTGGTGTGATAAAATGCTTTCCCAATTTCCCAATGGCGCGGTTTATATCCGGGAGGGGGGACATTCCCTCCCACTGCTTGTAAAAGCAATCTAGAGGCTAATTACCCGCTAGAATTGCTTTTACATGAAAGCCGATCACTGGCTGAAAAGAATGATACCAAGATGATACCTAAACCTGCAGGCATCATTCTGGTATAACCATTCAAAGTCCAGCAACATACTGGACATATATTGTAATCTTTTTTTTTTCATGCAGCCTCTTGGCTGAACGAAAAAAAGAGATTGATTGGTGGGTATGCCCACCATTAGAATACCTCCCTTCATCCACCCACTTCTAATGATGGGCATACATGCACCATTTATATATGCCGATGCATGGGGGCATCCTCCCGCAAAAGTTATGCCGTGTACACACGGTCGGAATTTCGACCGTATGTACGTGGCATTAGGAGCCAATCGCTCCTCCCCCCCCCCTGCTGCCCCCATGCTTCGGCATATATGCTCTTTTTTTTAACTGTGGTGGTGAAATCACCTCCTACAGCGTTGGAGTCGCGCTTTATGTATCGTGGGAGCAAACGCTGTTGCTGTCAAGATAAATAAATCCGCGTTGCAACTGAATGGCGCACCTGAAAACAAAAAAATGCTTAACACTGAAACACAGTAAACAAAATTACATACCTGAAAAGCAAGCATGATAAAACATAATAAAACATTGCAGAATAGAATGGAGTAAAAAAAGAGCAACGATAGAGAGAGAATAGAGAGAGAGAGAGAGAATAATAAAACGACAACTATTTTTTTTTTTTTTTTTTTTTTTTTTTGAGATTCACAGGTAAAAAAGCTCCTGACTGAAGCGACTGAATCAAAGCGCTACCACAAAAAAACTGTTAGCGATCGCAGGGATCAGGCCTGACTCTGCGAACGCTGCAGTTATGTGTGCTTAGTGTTTTGTAAGTGACAGTGATCGATCGATACTGCACTTGGGTGGGCTGGGCGGGGGGGAAAACGCAGGTGCTAGCAGGTATCTGGGCTGATCCCGCTAACAATGCGTTTTTTTTGGAACCCTAAACTGCTGGGACGCTAGTATAGATCTGATCAGATCAGATATTGATCTGTTCAGATACTGTGCCACTAAGGGAGGTGTATGCTTTGTGCGTGGGTGTTTGCGGTACTGGCACTAACCTGGGGCGACGCAGACCTTATTTGACCCTAAAACCTAATTGATATCACCCGCCGGGCGATCAGGGGGTTAAACCGTTATTGGGTAATAAATGGCGGGTGCCCTGACAGTATAAAAAAACAAGCTAACTAACCAGCGTCACCCGTAACAGTAATACAAAAAAAACTGGCTACCTAGCGGCACCAGTGACACTAATGCAGCGATCAAAAAAACAATCGCTTAGTGACACTGGCAAAAGGGGGTGAAAGGGTTAACTAGGGGCAATCAGGGGGTTAAACCTTTATTAGGTAATATATGGGGGTACCTGACGCTATATAAAAACCTGACGGGGAACCTAAATAACGAAATAACTAACTGGCTAACCAGCGTCACCAGTGACAGTTATATGGTGATCACTGGTGAAAGGGTTAACTCTAGGGGCAATCAGGGGGTTAAAACCTTTAGGTTGTAATATGGGGGTACCTGACCTATAAACCTATTTATGAACCTATATAAACATGGCGGTTAACCTAAAAAAAAAAAACTGGTTACCTAGCGACACTAATGCAGCGATCAGAAAAACGATCGCTTAGTGACACTGGCAAAAGGGGGTGAAAGGGTTAACTAGGGGCAATCAGGGGGTTAAAACCTTTATTAGGTAATATATGGGGGTACCTGACGCTATATAAAAACCTGACGGGGAACCTAAATAACGAAATAACTAACTGGCTAACCAGCGTCACCAGTGACAGTTATACGGTGATTACTGGTGAAAGGGTTAACTCTAGGGGCAATCAGGGGGTTAAAACCTTTATTTAGGTTGTAATATGGGGGTACCTGACCTATAAAACTATTTATGAACCTATATAAAACATGGCGGTTAAAAAAAAAAAAAATGGTTACCTAGTGACACAATGCAGCGATCAGAAAAACGATCGCTTAGTGACACTGGCAAAAGGGGGTGAAGGGGTTAACTAGGGGCAATCAAGGGGTTAAACCTTTATTAGGGGGGGGTAGGGGGCTACCTAGGACCTAAAACTAACTGCCCTGACAGTTATGACAGTCACACTGACACTAAATGCAGTGATCAGTAAATAAATGATCACTGCAATTAGTGACACTGTGACTGGGGGGGGAGGGGGTGATCTGGGGGGTGATCAGGGGGTGACAGGGGGGTGGAAAATGTGCCTAACTGTACTGGTGTCAGTGTACTGTTGTGCACTAACCTTTACATGTTCGCCGCTCGGCGTCTCCGGTCACATAGACCGGCGCACCGAGCGTGACATCACTTCCGCCTTCCTGTCTATACAATAGACAGGAAGGGGAAGCTTTTCATTCGCCAGGAGCGATCGCGAGGGGTGGCCAGAAACCACTGGCCGTCCCCTCGTCCCGGATCGCTCCTGAAGCGATGCCGACCGTCCCCGCCGGCGGAGGGGGGTCCGATCGGACCCCCCAACCGCCTGAAGAATGGCACGTACAGGTACGTGGTTCTGCCTGTACGTGCCATTCTGCCGACGTATATGTACATGGGGCGGTCGGCAAGTGGTTAAAGGACAATGTCAAAATAAAAAGGAATAAAATATGTTTTTATTATAATCTCTAGAAATCAATTTCTTTGAATGCTAGCATCAACATTGGCTATCTCGTCTATTTCAGATCAACAAGACCTGTCAGATGGGATTTCGCTCCGGGATGAGACCGAGCTGACCCCTTTGGCCCAGAAGCAGACTCTAGGGCCACAGGAAGCTGCCCCCCCTGTACATCCTCCACTGCCTCACCCTCCAGAGGAGCAGCCAGTGCCGCAGTTGCCACCACCGACACCGAGTCAGACAACTGTCCTGCTGACAGAGATGCGGAGGCTGGCCAAAGCCAACAAAAAAATGCAGAGGGAGAATCGTAGGTTGAACCGGACCCTCCACCGTGCCATCAGAAACCACACTGATGATATGGAGAGGATGTGGGTCCGGTTCAACCTACAACAGAACCAGGCAATGGAGCATTGCAAATTATGTTTGCTGGAAGCAATTTCCAGACACAATGCTCCATTGCCTGGTACTAGCTCTACCACCACCATGAGCAGCCGAGAAGCCTCACCATCATGATGAAACCAGCATCCAGCCATCCACTGCGTGCTCCAGGACCATAGCTATTTTGTTTGTTTGTTCTGTTCAAATCTAATATATTATTTTATACTTTTATTTTGTGTGTAAAAATAAAGTTGTTTTGAAGTAATAAAACCAGCAGTCTTTAGTGCTTGATTTTGTTGAGGGAGGTGTTTATGTTTACAGCACACTAGACACATAGACACACTGTGATAAGCCACATTGACACAGAAATAAAAAGTTCCCTCCTCCGCCTGCTCCGCAACTCAAAAGGAGTGTTGCAAAGCGAGCTGTACATTCTGTCCCCCACCCCATCCCATTCCCCATCCAAGGTAGCCAGGCAGACATATAGGACAGAATAAGGTGACAGACACTACTGTACAACTGAACATAGAAATGTTTATTAGGTCTCTCTAAAGCATAAAGCAACTCCAACAATAAATTATTAATAACTTAACTTAACAGTAGTTAGTTCCCTTCTGCAATGGCAGAAAACAAAAACACTCCCCTTCCCCCACCCAAACATATTGGGGCACATCAGGGCATATTGGGGCACATCAGGGCATACTGGGGCACATGGCATATTATTGGGGCACATTGGGGAACATCAGGCCACAGCGTTTACCAGCTTGTGGATTAGTATAATTACATTTGGCACATTGAACAACAATTGAATGGGTATAAATATTTTTTGGGCATTTAAGAAACTTTGATTGTGGGGAGGGACAGGGTCCAACTAAAGAGTCTAAGACCAAGAGGCCATCTCTGCTGCAGAGTGCAGACAGTCAGTCAGTTCAAGGAATGTCCAGAGTAAGGGAGGGGTACCCCAGCTTTGGCAAATTTATTTTCAAAAATGCTAACTGCTCCATTAGCTGGGGGGACAACTGTGATCTTTGGGGTGACAGGATGTTTCCCGTCACAGAAAACACCCGCTCACTCTGGACACTTGTTGGAGGGCAGGACAGTAGCTCCTTGGCAATATCTGCGAGGGCAGGCCACTCCTCGCTCTTCTCCTGCCAAAAAGACATAGGATCTGTGGTGGGGTGCACTGGTGGGGATGACAAATATGTCATGACAACCTCCTTTGATGAAATGCGTTTCTTGGGGCGCACTATGCTGCTGGAGGTTCCCATTAGGGTGTCAAATGCCTCAGTCAAGACGGAAGAAGATGCTCCGCGACCGCTGGCAGGAGCTCTGCTGCTCACTTCAGAATCAGTAGATGCTGTTGCATGGGAGAGGGGTTTTCAATATCTTCTTCCTCCTCTTCCTCCTCTCCCAGCTCTAGCGGCCTTACTAGCTGCCTTTCCCTCTGACGCACCCTGTCAATCAGTCTGTCCCGCCATGTTGTGAGAGCACTGCACTGCACAGCCATTTTGCCCTTGCAACGAGGGTCACACATGGCAGCCAGCATCAGTTCTGGGCAAGAGGCGGTCAAATCCTGCGTGCGCCTGCCCAATTCCAAGAGAAATGTCTTGAGCAGAGCCAACACATCAGGTTGAGGGACACCACCAGGCAAAGGTTCCTGAGCTGACATGAACCGCTCCAATTTACTCTGAAGATGGTTAAAAAGCGGCAGCACATTAGCAATGCTGGCATCCTCGCGGCTCAGATGTTCTGTCACAGAGAGGAATGGTTTGAGGACTGCCACAATCTGCCCAATTATGGCCCAGTCCTCCCTGCCTAAAGGTCTCTCTATGCCAATATTATGTTCGCAGGCCATGGCATGGAGAGCCTTCTGCTGCTCAAGGATGTGTTCCAGCATTGCTAGGGTTGAATTCCACCTAGTCCCCACATCCTGTTTTAGGCAGTGTTCTGGAAGGCCTGCCTTCCTCTGTTCCAACCTGAGGAGGTGGCTGTCCCTCACACTTCGATGGAAGTGGCCAGCCATCTTCCGGCAAGAGTCCACCACTTTGGACAGCCTTCCATCGCCGCCAGAATTAGCCTCCACCAATCGAAAGCTGTCGGTTACCACCTGGTGGAGAAGGTGGGCTGAGCAGCGCACACCCACAAATCTGCCATCCCTTACAGCCTTCACCATGTTGCTGCCTCCGTCTGTCACAATATAGCCAATCCTGTAGCTGTTGCTGTCAGTGTCTGCCTGAAACCACTGCAACAACATTTTCTGCAGGGATTGCAGGATATTTTGCGCTGTATGCTTCTCATCAAGCACCTCAGCGTGCAGCAGAAAAGAACGGTGCCCCTCTTTGACAAGTGCTGATGACGAGGATCCAGATGACACCTTGCCCTGCCACCAATGTGCCGTCAGGGACAGGAAGGCGTGTCGGGCACTAGATGCACTCCACAGGTCAGTGGTCAGGTGCACTGCCTGTCCACCTGCCTTTCTAATCTCGTCCTTCAGCACCCCAACACAAGACCTGTATAAGGCTGGCACCACAGTTTGGCTAAAGGTCTTTCGTGATGGCACACGGTACTGTGGTGCAACAGCCTGCATCAACTGCCTGAAGGGCTCACCTTCTACCATATTGAATGGTGCTCCTCCAACTGCAATAAGCTGGCCGATCAGGCGTGTAATCTTCCTAACCTGTGCCTGAGACATTCCTTTTGCACTATGAAAGCCACCAAAATCTTCCAGGGTGGCCTGGTGGCTGGTATGGGTTGGATGTGGGGTGGTGGTGCTGGTACTTATGGTGGTGGCTGTGGTGGTGCCACTATTGGTATTGGTTCCTCTTTTGGTGTTTGGAGGGGACACAATTTTCTCCCCTAACAGCACAGCCTGGTGGTGCACACGCATGTGCTGGTTCATCCCGCTGTTGCTGAGATGCCCTATGTCTCGGCCCCGGCTGATGTCCCTGCCACAATGCTTGCATTTGGCCTTCTGACCAACGCCAATTTTGGTGAAATGCAGCCAAACGCTGGAACGGCAGCCAGCACCAATGACACTGCCCGCAGTGCCTGGTGATGGACTCACATCCACTGCAGTGGTTGGACTGTCTTTCTGAGGTTCAGCAGGAGGAGCAGGATGAAGAAGAGAATGAGATCTGAACATCACAGGTATTTTGGGTGCTGTCGCTGTGGTTGCATTGGCCGATGATGCTGGAGGCTTTGAAATAACGGCAGGGGACTTATAAGGGGAGAAAAGTAGTGGGGAGTCAGGGGAGATATATTCTCCTGGGCTGTCGCTGGGGCCAACATGGGTAGATGCCGATGCCGATGGTTGGTAATCAAAGTTCTCCATGTGAAAACTTGTTTCCATCTCTTTCTCTTCTTCTACATTGCCAGGGGAAGACTGATGATCTTTACAATGTGTTGTAAGCTGACTCTCCTCAGGCTCCTGCTTGCTTATCTCGAAGCTCCCTGGAGTGCTGATAGTGATAACATCATCATGAGCTTGTTCAGCCTGGGCCTTCTCCTCACATGTCTCCTGCAGCATGCTGTCCAAGATCTCCATCTTTGGCTGCACAAAGGTGTGTGCACTGGGAAGTTTACCTTTGGTCTGCCCTCGTCCTCTTCCATAAAAGGTACGAGTGGGCATGCTAGTGCTACCAGCAGCAGTGCTTGTACAAGGTAAGTCCTCCTGGAACAGCTGGCGACGTGATGTCTGCGGTTTGGCAGGCTCTTTCACTCCTCCTGGTCGCCTCAACTTCATGGGAGGTGAGCTGAGCTCAGGGGGCGCAGAGACAGAACGTCCCACCTGCTGCTGTTCTACTTTACGCCGGCTCGAAGCTCTTCCTCTCCCAGCAGCAGCACTCTTTCTGCCTTGATCTACTTGTTTGCTGCTCATTTTGCCTTCCAAGTCAAAAAAAAGACAAAAAAAAAAAGATGAGCAGACTAAAACAAAAATCTGGCGCAAAAGAAGAAATCCAATAGCAAAATAAGCTATCAAGGATAATAATCTTGCAGACTCGAACAGATATCAGGGCAAATGAATATCAAAAATCCAAGGATCACAACGATATTTGAGCAGATGCACTGGCACAAATAGTTGACTGTATGATCTGCTCCACAAAGAGAAGTCATATGATCAGGGCGTGCCCTCTGCCCTGCCCTGTAGGCCTCAGCATCACAAGAAAACCTCTGATGTGATTGGTCAACCAACAGTCACATGTTTCTGTAGTAAAGAAATTTGGACCAACAAAGAATTCGTTATTATTCGTACACTGTCGATATTCGTTATACTGAATATCGAATTCATTCAAATCATTCGTTATATCCGCTATAATAATTTATTTTGTATTAGTTGAAATTAGATATTATTTGGTAGTTGGAGCCGAAATTCTAATCATTCGTTATATCCGCTATAATAATTTCTTTCGTATTAGTTGAAAATTAGAAATTCGATATATTTGGTAGTTGAATTCGAATAGTTTGGAGCCGAATTTCGAATCACTCGTTATATCCGCTATAATAATTTCTTTAGTATTAGTTGAAATTGAAATTCGATATATTTGGTAGTTGAATTCGAATAGTTTGGAGCCGAATTTCGAATCACTCGTTATATCCGCTATAATAATTTCTTTAGTATTAGTTGAAATTGAAATTCGATATATTTGGTAGTTGAATTCGAATAGTTTGGAGCCGAATTTCGAATCACTCGTTATATCCGCTATAATAATTTCTTTAGTATTAGTTGAAATTGAAATTCGATATATTTGGTAGTTGAATTCGAATAGTTTGGAGCCGAATTTCGAATCACTCGTTATATCCGCTATAATAATTTCTTTAGTATTAGTTGAAATTGAAATTCGATATATTTGGTAGTTGGATTCGAAGAAATGTAGAATAATTTGGATCCGAAATTCGTAAACGGAATTTCGTATTCCGTACAGAATTCATATCCAAAAAAATTCGTAATTCGGTTCCGTACGAATGTACGAATTTCGACAAATTCGTACGAATTTACGATTCGTACGAAACTAACCGCACATGTCTACTATGCTGCACAGTGGTCCAAGGACCTAGACATATCCCTCTCTCCTGAAGAATGGTCCGACATCTGGGCCACTACGAAATCGTCCTCTCAAAATGTGGTAGCACTCGAAACAAATTATAAAGTATTAATGCGCTGGTACCTTGTCCCAGCCAGAATATCCAAATTCATATCGAACTACCCACCCCACTGCTTTCGTGGATGCAACGAACATGGCACCCACCTTCACATTTGGTGGTCTTGCCAGGTAGCTCAACAATTCTGGACAAATGTCTTCCAAATGATCTCCACAATACTGCATGAGACTGTGCTCCCTGACCCGGCCCTAGCCCTACTTAACCATATCCAGGGAGAATACACCAGAAGTCAGATCAACCTCCTCCTCCAGTTGACCACAGCGGCCAAACAAACTATCGCTAAGGCCTGGAAAACCCCCAAACTCCACATAGCAGAAATGAAGAACAGAGTAACCCAAGCCATGATCCACAGCAAAATTGAGGCCACCATACTAGACAGGGTCCCTCGACATACTAAAATATGGACCCCCTGGGTAGACAACTTTCTGCCCCTAGACTTTGACCACAATCTCCTTATCCCATAATTCTCTGCTCACCTCCGCCCCTGCAAGTATAACGGCTCCCTCGGCCGTGCCGCAGCCTCGCCGACACTTATCCCCCCACCCTATCTTTTCCCCTCTCTCCCACCTACCTCCCCCAACCCTCCCATCCTTTCCCTTCTCTACAAACCCAACTTGAACCTATGTTCACCTACCTTTTCAACAAGAACAGGCCCTCGAGGCTATGACTCCACCAAGTAAACATTCCAGGAACCTGCTCCACACGATTGATATTCTATGCTGTCATAGTTCCTGGGACGCTACATGCTGATACATGCCGACCCCATCATGTTACTATAACCCCACTTACCTATCAGCAACTACTAAAAGCACTTAGGTTACTTTTTTCCTGATATTCTGTAACGTTTACATTCTGTATGTATCGTGAATGATGTCCATTCACCGTTCATGTTTATTTCTTGTTGTACTTTGTACTTTGTTCCAATAAAAACTTTGAAAAGAAAATGGTCATTCGATGGTAAAACACATGCCTAGAATCTTCAAAAGTGCCATTTTCCATCATGGGGATGAATGGACGTTTTTTGGGGGTGCAACCCCTTCACCACAACCACTTTAGTAGTTCGTAAAGTGGTTGCACCCCCAAAAAACTTTGTCATTCATCCACCATGATGGGAGCTAGCACATGTGGACACAATGTGTGCATGTTAAAAATTTCACACAGTTCTTAAGTTGAAAATGTGTTCAGAAGCAGCCACAAATGTGTGTTAATTACTTGGTGCGTTTTCATATTTTTCCTAAAACATCAATGATGTTCTTCAATTTTTGTTGAACATCATTGATGTTTTGCTTTATGTCATCTAGATCTCTATTGCAGACCATTATCTCCCCGATGAGTACGTGGGCACTCTCTGTGGTAAAGTGCGATTCTTCTTCCACAACATCCACGTCACCTAAAAACAACCAAAAAAATAAATGTCTGGGAAATGAGGCAGGCATACGTTGATTAGCTTACCAGTAGCTGTGTTCTCCCACACTCACCTGTTGTGGTGACAAGTTCTCCAATTTCTATGATCTCTCCTTCCTCCTCCTCCTCCTCTGCTTCTGGTCTTTCCCCTTCTTTGGGAGGTGTTGGTTTGGTGGTTTCCTCAGACGTCACGAGTTTTCGCTCCCCTATGAGAAGGTACAAAAGGAAGATTTAGCAACACAATCTATTGAGGGCAGAAATAGGAAATGTCAAACATTGCTTGAAAGTGAGGGACAATATTTTCGTTGGGCCAGTTACAAATGACAACAACATGAATGTAGTCACTTTTTAAAGGTGCTTAACTTAGTAGCTTTTTGGTAGAAGTTTGTCTGATGGAGACCCCCCTCTAGTATCCACTGTAGCACATGTGTAAAAAAGCATAATAAAAAGTGGGTTTGGGTGTCCCAGCACTAGAGCTCTAGAGTCCAGATGGGTAATCAGCTACTGGGAGACCTCTCCTTTACATCGAATAAATTGGCTTTACATTCTTGATGACATTTCTAGTGAGAACAAACTTCATTTCCCCCCCCAAAAAAAAAAAAACTCGTATTATAAATGGCCGAACGATCGAGGTTGAGTACGATCGAATGGACACACACACGAACATGACAGTGGCAGAAAGATCGAGGTTGAGTACGATCGAATGCACAGACGAACATGAAAGTGGCCATTTTCTAATGTACAACTTTGTAAAAAGACAAACACATGGAGCAGTATGCAAGCAAGAAATCAAACACAAAACACAACTACTTACTTTTTTGAAGAACTCGCTTGATCTTTCTGTACTGATCGGGCTCCCTCAGTTTCAGGTCTGACCAGCGTTTCCTCAGTTGCTCCTTGGATCGTTGTACCCCAAAATGATTGTACAGCCTCCTCACAACTTTAGACATGATCTTGGCCTTGCGGACATTGGGGTTGAGGTAAGGCCCATACTTCCCATCATAGTCGCTCCTCTTTAATATGTCCACCATCTCCAACATTTCTCCAAATGACATATTGGAGGCCTTGAATTTCAGGCTCCGGGATCGGGACGTATCTGCCTCCGGCCTTTCCTCGTCCTCCTCCTCGTTGGTGGGATATTTCGGGCGCACCTGCTGTGTCCCCGCCATGTGCTCTCCCCACTGCGCCGTAAAGAGAAGGGGTGGGGAATAGACGAGAAAGATCGTCAGGGGCGGGCGGAGTTTGACGCATGCGCACTGTATATAAAACGTCACACGCCTGTGTCGTTGCCACGATCTGTGAGACGAGGGGAGAGAAAGCTCACGCACGAGACGATCGCTATAACGAAGGTACAATTTGACGTTGGTACATAACTAGCCTAGTCTGATTAGACCTTGAGGCTTCTTTATGGAGAAGATTAGGAGAGTTTTGCCTGACATTATTTATAGTGTTTTGTGTGGTGTTGTGTCTTGCAGAGATTATGGACGGCTTCAACCATGTGAGTTTTCTCCCCCTCTTCATTGATAAATATAGGGAAATGCCCCTATTATGGCAGGCAAAACACAGAGACTATAGCAACAGACCAAAGAGGTACGCAGCCATGAAGAAACTTGTGGCATTTGTAAAGCCAAGGTTCCCCACGGCAACCGTGGAGAGCTTAAGAATAAAAATTGCCAACCTGAGGAGTACCTATTTCCGGGAGCGCAATAAGGTCCGGAAGTCCCAAGCATCTGGAGCTGGAGCAGCATAGGTCTATGTCCCCACGCTCTGGTACTATGAGAGGCTCCACTTTCTCAAAGACCAGGCTAATGTCAGGAAGTCACTCTCGACTCTTCCTTGCACGCGTCCTTC
The DNA here is from genome assembly GCA_028564925.1 of Lithobates sylvaticus. NCBI lineage: Eukaryota > Metazoa > Chordata > Amphibia > Anura > Ranidae > Lithobates > Lithobates sylvaticus. The sequence continues at coordinate 60,000,344 of CM053035.1, forward strand.
CATGCACGCCACCCCTGATGAGGCTTCCGAGGAGCAACCTGGGCCTTCCAGTCTGGAAGAGGTGGAGGAGCCCAGCTTGAGCCAGGTATAGTAGTTTTGTACCCATTTTTGTTAAAAAGGAATGATGTTCACTTAATTCAGAATCCCCAATTGCTTAGTTCCTAACGTGTTTGACATATCAACTGACAGTAGTGTTGGAGACATTTGGGGGCAGAATCTAAACTGCAGGGCAGAGAATTGTATGGTTTTCTATTTGTAAACATTTTGCAACAGTCACTAGATGAGAATTGTGTGTGTTTGATGAACAAATAACTGAAACTATGTCCCTTTTTCATACACAGGAAGACCTCAGGAGGTGGCTGTGGAATGTGGCAGTCAGGAGGAGGCAGGGGTTAGTGGCAGCCAAGAGGTGGGTAGTGGCAGCCAACAGGGGGGTAGGCGTAGGAGCCTGACTGTCTCCCAAGTCCCTCCCCTCCGCCTTCCCTACAGAAGGGCGAGAAGGATGGGGGAGGTGGGAGAGTCAGCGCTCCAGCTGATCCGAGATGCTTCAGCCTTCTATATGCCACACCCACCTACGAGGAGGCCTTTGGCTCCTTGGTTGCCAATAAAATGATGGGTATGGAGGCGGGGCCACGCAGCATGTGTGAGGATGTCATCCTCAAGGTCCTAAATGAGGGGATGGCTGGGGGGATGACTCCCCTCACACATGTTTGCGATAGTCACCTTGCTCCGCCTCCTCCTTCTGCAACCCCACCAGCACCACAGCGTGGAAGGAAGCGTACAAGGAAGACCTGAGAGTGACGACCTGGATTCAGTCTGGTCTGAGAGAAGATGGAGCCTCTCGTAGGACAAGAGCCTGGGGACCTAGATGGCATCTGCTGCAGTTCCGGATGTTTTGGACTTCAGGACCAGATTGCACTCCCTTATTATTTAGATAGGTACTCCTCAGGCCCCCAATTTTAGAAGCTTCAAAAATTATGGTTGCCGTGGGGGTCCAAGGCTTTGCAAATTCCCCAAGTTTCTTCATCGCTGCGTTCCTCTTTGGTTTGTTGCTGAGACCTAAATAAAGGTTTTTTTGATTTGAAAAAATCCTTGCCTATTGTGTTTTACTTTTCGACAATGACAGTTTTTCTTTGAGTAGGCAGGTACATTTCACTAATCATAAAGTATAATTAACAAGGGGCACCAACAACCAACAAACTCCTAGTAAATTTAAGCAACAAATACAAATGTTAATAATGTTGTTTTGCTAAGTTGAGACACACAACCCCCCTCAAAAAAAAAAAAAATTATCCTTAAAATATGTATTCCAAAAAAAATACTAAAATGACAAATCATCCAACAAATATAACAAAGATTCTTTTACGATCTGAGTAAAAATAAACATGTAGTGTAGAAATCCTGAAAACTAATAAAGAACTAAGTTTGGGAGAAGTGCGGGTGAATATGAGCAGCTAAAACATGTCATTCTTCTTGCATTGTAAAGAAAAAGAGAATGCGCTGCATTAAAGACATTTTAACATTGCAGCGTGACGAATGTGCTGTGTCGATTAGGAAAGGTAGTTTTACCTGACCGAGCGCTTCCGTCACAGAATTTCTTCTGAGCATGCGTAGCACTTTGTCCGTCGGACTACGCTACACACGATCGGATTTGGTGTGATCGGACCTTGTTGTCAAAAAATCTATCCAGCAGGAGATAGGACTTTGTCCGTCGGACAATCCGATGTACACTGTCCGATGGTGCCTACACACGGTCGGATTTTTCAACAACATTATCCGATAGGACAGAATCCATGCGAAAATCTGACCGTGTGTATGGGGCTTAACAGTGTCTGTCTATAGCAGAATGACGCTGTGTGCTGTGTGTGTACTATATATAGAGGCTGGGTCACATGCTGCACTGGCCAATCACAGCCATGCCATTAGTAGGCATGGCTGTGATGGCTTCTAAGGGCACACTAGTGAAACGATCGTCGATTGGCTGCCCTAAAGCTGTTAAAAATGCGCCAATACAGCGCCGAACACCGGACCCGAACCCGAACTTACAGCCAATAGTCCGGGTTCGGGTCCTGGTCCCAGACACCCAAAAATCTGGTACGGACCCGAACTTTACAGTTCGGGTTCGCTCAACCCTATTAATGACCCTTCATGTCTATCCATCGAAAACTATTGTATAAAGAATATATGTATAGACATAAATAATTGGCAAGAAGCAGAAAACATACAGACCCTTGTATGAAAATATTAAAAAGACTGTACAGAACACAAATCTGCCTCAAAAAAACAAACATGTAAAATACCATCGACCCAAGAAACACATTGCCACATTGCCTCAGGTCCCTGGTCAGTCATTTACTAAGAACCGAAGGATGGAACTGTAAAACATATAAACCACAACAGATAATAACGTTAGTATATCAACATAATAAAAAAAAGGGTGGGATCGTGCTGTCCTGGAAGACCACTGGAAAAGGAGTTACCGGTAAGTACTAACTCCAGTTTTCCCAAGTGTTCTTCCAGGACAGCCCTTGAGAGGATCCCCAAGTACTCACCAGATTAGGGGGGGACCATGGCTTGGAGGACTTTCCTCCCAAAAGCCTGATCCTGACTAGACATTAAGTCCAGTCGATAATGCCTTGTAAAGGTGGAAAAGCTTGACCATGTGGCTGAAGAAGAAGAAGAAGAAGGCGGAAGACCCCCGAAGACCCCCGAAGGCGGATCGAGACCCCCAGACGACGGCGTCGACGGCGAAGAAGGTAGCCGGCCTCCTCCGCTCAGTAAAAGAGCTAGGTAAATGGCGGAGGAGTCCGGCGAGAAGACCCCCAAGACGGAAGAAGACCCCCGGAGCAGTGCAATAAAATATTTTTTCAAAATTGTGTGGTTTTTTACTTTACATTTTACACCTTAGGTGAATGGTAGGGGTACATCGTACCCCATACTCATTCACATAGGGTGGGGGGCCGGGATCTGAGGGCCCCCTTATAAAAGGGGGCTCCCAGATTCCGATAAGCCCCCGCCCGCAGACCCCGACAACCAACGGCCAGGGTTGTCGGGAAGAGGCCCTTGTCCTCATCAACATGGGGACAAGGTGCTTTGGGGTGGAGGGGGCCGCACGGCCCCCCTTTCCCCAGGGCACCCCCCATGTTGAGGGGACGTGGCCTGGTACGGCTCAGGAGGGGGGGGTGCTCGCTCGTCCCCACCCCTTTCCTGGCCTGCCGGGCTGCGTGCTCGGATAAGGGTCTGAGATGGATTTGGGGGGGGCCCCCACGCCGTTTTTTCGGCGTGGGGAGTCCCTTTAAATCCATGCCAGGTGACGGGGCTAGTGCGGCGGCATTCACTGCCTTCGCTAGCTCCGTCTACCTGCAGTTACGTTCTAAATGAACGGACTGCTCCGTGTGTGGGCAAGTTCGTTCATTTTCAAAAGTCCCGCGGACTTTGTCCAGCGGATTGTCCGCCGGAGAAGTCCGGGCGTGTGTGGGCAAGTCACACGCTCGGAAGTCCAGGCGTGTGTGGGGAAGTCCCGCCGGACTAGGTCCAGCGGACAATCCGCCGGACTAGGTCCGGCGGACAAAGTCCGAACGTGTGTACGCGGCATAAGAAGGCTTTTAGCACAATTGCTAGATCCCAGGATGGAGCTCTGTTGACTCTGACTGGTTTACGTCTAGAAACTGCCTTACAGAATCTAGCGATAAAAGGATTTTCCTGTAACCGTTTATCTAGGTATACACTTAAGGCAGCTATCTGCACCTTAATAGTACTAAGAGTTAACCCTTTGTCTATCCCCTCCTGGAGAAATTGCAGGATATTAGCCGTATCCATGTTTTTCTCCCTTCGGCTATTTAGACAGCTATTAAACTTCCTCCAGACTTTCCTGTAAATAGCTCTGGTGACTGGTTTTCGACTCTGTAGTAAGTTCGCAATTACCCCGTCTGTCAAGCCCTTACTCCTCAAAATCTCCTCCTCAGTAACCACGCTGAAAGGCTCAGCATGGCCACCTGCGGATGACAGAGAGGTCCCTGCGACAGGAGGTCCTGTCTGCAGGGAAGACTTACAGGAGGATGGTCTGTCAACTGTAGCAACGTTGTGAACCACGGTCTCCTGGGCCAAAACGGTGCTACTAGAATTAAACAGGTTTCCTCTGCGAGGAATTTTACTAGGACCCTCGGGATGAGGTGAAGAGGGGGAAATGCATACGCCAGGCTGAAGGTCCATGGAGTCTGTAAGGCATCTACTGCCAAGGGCTGATCTCCTTGGCGTAGCGAGCAAAAACTGGGAACTTTTGCATTCTCTTTGTTTGCAAAAAGGTCCACTACCGGTTTTCTCCAGTAAGCTGATATAAGATTGAATACTTCCGAGTGCAGAGACCATTCTTGATTCGAAACTCGTTGTCGACTCAAGAAGTCTGCAGTGTTGTTCAGCTCCCCTTTCAGGTGTACTGCAGAAATGGATCCTAGATTGGATTCTGCCCACTGAAATATGTGTCTGGCCACCGACATTAAACGAGGACTTCTGGTACCTCCCTGTTTGTTTATATAAGCTACAGCCATCATATTGTCTGAGCGGACTTGTAGATAGTGCCCCTGTATTGTGGTCTGAAAAGCTAAAGTAGCTCTGAGGATTGCAGTTAGCTCCTTCCAATTGGAGGAGAAATGTTTCTCTTCTGGGGTCCACCTGCCCTGGGCCCAGTTCGAGCCAAGATGGGCTCCCCAGCCCCAACTGCTCGCGTCCGTGCTCAGTGTGGATGTGATAGGCAGGACCCAGAGAACCCCTTTGTTTAGGTTCTCTGTGTCCTCCCACCACCAGAGGGAGCATTTTATTTTTGAGGGGATCGATACCTCTTCCTCCAGACCTCTGCCCTTTAACTGTTCCAACAAGAACCTCTGAAGGTCCCTTTGGTGGAACCTGGCCCATTGTACGGCTGGAATGGCTGCTGTCATAAGGCCTAGCACTGACATTACCTCCCTTACTGTACATTTGGGGCTGCTTTGAAGAAAAGATATTCTCTCTCACAGATTCAATATCTTTTTATCCGGCAGGACTATTCTCTGGTCTACAGACATGATCCTGTAACCTAAATACAGGATCTCCTGTGTTGGGGTAGTTTTGGATTTTTCCTGACTGATAATCCACCCCAATCGACTCAGGCTGAGCTGTGTCAACTCTAAGTCCCGAGAAAGCCGACTCTCCGAGTGGGCTGTGAGTAGTAAGTCGTCTAGATAGGGAATAATCGAGACTGACTGGAGTCTTAACAAAACTAGTGCCTCCCTGAGAATCTTGGTAAAGATTCTCGGGGAGGATGACAGTCCAAAGGCAAGTGCTCTGCACTGAAAATGATAAAGGTTTGTGTCTATCTGAACCGTCATCCGAAGGAATTTCTGGCATTCTTTCCTTATTGGGATATGCAGATAAGCGACCCTTAAATCCAGGGTAGCCATAAACACTTCTTTCTGGAGAAGATTCCTTATTGAATAAATGGACTCCACCCGAAAATTCATGATTAGTGTGAACCTCCCTGACGGCTTTTTTACCACAAAAATGTGCGAGTAAAAACCGTCCCCATGTTCCTGAATAGGGACTGGTGTCAATACCTCTTGATCCACCATCTCCCCTATTAGTAATGGCCTTTTCTGAGTGACTTGGAAGTTTTGTCACCAAAAATTTTGAGGGTGGGCTGCTGTGAAATTTCAGCGCATAACCTCTTTTTATTATATTTAAGACAAACTCGTTTGAGGTTATCTTTTCCCACTGTGGAAGAAAATTGCTCAATCTTCCCCCCACAGGGACCCTGACGTCACTGGGGCTTGGGGTTTTGATTGGGGCGGTTAAAAAGCATGCCCTCTTTTCCTTTGCCTTTTTGTCCCGACCGGTATTTTGGGTTTGAACTCCTTCTCTGACTTGGAGGGTTCCTTAGAGGGACGAAAAAAATTTCTTTGAAAATGTTTTTTTGTGGGAAAGGTTTTCTTTTTATCCGCCGTCCTTTCTAAGGCGGTATCTAACTCAGGCCCGAAGACTAAGTCTCCTGTAAAAGGGACACTGCACAGGCGAGTTTTAGACGCCTTGTCTCCCCCCCCCCCCAAGTTTTCATCTATACTGACCTCCTTGCTGCGACTGAAAGTGCTGCTGATTTAGCCGTAAACTTTACGGAATCAGTGGATGCGTCAGAGATGAAACTCGTGGCCTTGAAAAACATAGGGAAGGTTTTTAAGAGCTCCCCCCTAGGAGTGCCTGCTTTTAGGTGTTCTTGTAGTTGTGACAACCAGAACTCCAGGTTTCTAGCTACACAAAAAGTGGCTAGAGCTGGTTTCAAGCCTGCCATAGAGGCATCCCAGGCCCTCTTTAAGACTATGTCTGTTCTTCTGTCCATTGGGTCTTTTAAATGACCCATATCCTCAAAAGCCAGATCAGACTGTTTTGAGACCTTGGACAGAGGGGCGTCTAGTTTAGGGTTTTTATTCCAGACCGCCTCTGGGCTCTCATCAAAAGGAAACCTTCTTTTAAGGGAATTAGGAAAGAAGACCTTCTTATCCGGTTCAGACCACTCCTTACGGACAAGGTCGGAAAGCACTTTATGTATTGGAAAGACTTTTGCCTTCTTTTTCCCCAGAGCCTCATACATTTTATCATGTCTGGTCAATTGAGTTTCCTCCTCCTCAATTTCCAGCATATCATAAATAGCGCTCAACAGCTTATCTACTTCCTAAAGAGACAGCTTGTATTTTGTGGCTTTGTTAGCTACAACCTGATCCTTATTCTGGCCTGAGTCTGCATCAGAGGATTCAGGGCTAACTAACGTTGGGCTATGCTCCCTGACTATACGGGGCTCCCCAGAGCTGGGTGTTGTAAGGCATGGTGAAGAGGAAATTGCAGCTGCTCTACTTGTGGAAGCAGCTGTGCCTACATCCGTGATTAAAAGTGAGGGATTTAAAAGTCAATGCCATTTCATCTTTAAAGGAGCCAAGGAACTTAGCCAAGGGAGAATCTGCCTCAGTTTTAAGTAAGCCTGCAATGCATTGTTTGCATAGGGCTTTGTTAGAGCCTGAAGACCATCTATTTCCACAGTTGGGGCACTTTTTGCAGCCTGCCTTGTCTTCCCTTGGGGCCTCCTTAGCCTGAATTAAAGAATAGACATTCTTAGCATCAAAACATGTATCCCTCCTTAGAGACACCACGTGCTGCACCACCACTGCTCCTTCAGCCTACCTGGGATTGGTGCTCCATGGTCCCCCTCTTGAGCTCCGGATCCCGCCGCTAGTCCGGTATAGCTGGTCGGGACTCTATAGGCACAGCGTGGGCTTTTCCCCTCCTCCTTGTGCCCTAGAGACCCAGAACCGGAAGTCTTGGCACACAGTGATGACGCGATTCTGCCGCAGATGACGCTCAGCATCTCCGACCCCCACTGCGCAACAAGGAGCTGAGATGGACAGATCCACTCACTGCTCCTGGGGGGAACCGGCATCATCCTGCCACTGGCACACCTCGGCATGGGAATGAGGGGGGTAACGGGTCTGCTCCAATCAGATGGACGGTACCCGAGCCCTTAAGAGAGAAGGTAAGGACTAAACTGGAGCCGCCGGATAGGACCCGGTCCCCTTGTGCGGCTCCGAACTCTTCAGGCAGCCCCTGAGAGATGAGTCCTTCTCCTGGTTCCTGGCAACGTTCCTCCGACGGAAGAAACACAAATGACTGACCAGGGACCTGAGGGACCGCCTTTTGAACTGTGGCAATGCGTTTCCTGGGTCGATGGGAGGGACTCCATCTCTCAAGGGCTGTCCTGGAAGAACACTTGGGAAAATAATGATATTAAACATCAAAAGAAACAGAACAAGAAAGTGTTGGAGCCTCACTGCTTCTTGAATGCATGTTGTAGCAGAGCGTCCCAGAGAGAGCCAGGAAAAGTCTTGTTCGGGGTTTATACATCTTCCAGGCTCCTCTCATATAAATTCAGAGGTCTCTGAGACATGATCCAGTTCGGATCTTAGTCCTCCTCTCCAGGCTAATTTAAGCTCACCTGAGCAAACAGCCTTTGCTCTCTGCCTGGGACACACAAACAGGGATGGTTTGTGAGGAGCCAAAAGGTTGGTAAAACCCTTTAAAAACTCTTTACAGAAGCTGACAAGCGGTAGGCTTGCTCAGCCTGATAGTTAGAGACGGTGTATGTTATAGTTAGAGCCGAGACACGGCTAGGACTTTTGTTTGGTTATTTCTGTTTTTTTTTTTCTGTTTATGATGTGTTTTCTGGAAGACTGTGCAGCACCTGTGTATGGACTTGTATTTAAATCAAATAAACCCAGCACTGTTTTCACTATCTCAAGTGGATTTGGTATCTGTGCCTTACTAAACAGCCCATCCCAGTGAGCTTTGTACCTGCTACCTGTCCCCCAGGTTACATATGGTGGATTTCAGCGGGCAGCTGTAGTAAGTTACTACTTAAAAGGCCAGTACCTAGAGTGACTAAACATGGAGGAAATCCTAAAACAATTGATGATATCCAACGCTGCGCAACAGCAAACAAACGCTGCACTGCAGAAAACAAACGCTGAACAGCAGAAAACAAATGCTGCACTACAGCAAGCAAACGCTCTACAGCAGAAAACAAGCGCTGCACTCCACGCTGAACAGCAGAAAATAAACGCTGCACTCCACGCGGCAACAACAGCAAGCTAATGCTATCGCACAGGAACAAACGCAGAGGCTGTTTGAACAGCTAGCCACTGATGCAAAAGCAGATAGGAAAACCTTGTCTGAGGTTGTGGAGACAATAGCACAGTGGTCACCTGCTAACGTTGATAATGTTGGAGACAAGCCCTCAGCCATCCATGTGGCTCACTTTTTGTCCAAGATGACTACAGAGGATGATCCAGAGGCCTTTCTGCTAACGTTTGAACGGACCGCTGAGAGGGAAGGTTGGCCTAAAACCCAGTGGGCAGGACTGGTCGCCCCGTTACTTACTGGGGAATCGCAGAAGGCCTACTATGATTTGGAGTCAGCAGAAGCAGCAGACTATGAAAAGGTCAAACAGGAAATACTGGCACGACTTGGTGTCACTTTGGCAGTTCGAGCACAGCGGGTCCACAGCTGGTCCTTCCAAGACAAGAAGCCCCCAAGATCGCAGATGTTCGACCTAATTCACCTGGTGAGGAAATGGCTACAGCCGGAGTCCCTGTCTGGGCCACAAATAGTGGAGCGTGTGGTCATGGACCAGTTCTTGAGGTCACTACCAATTCCCCTGCAGGAGTGGGTGAGTCAAGGAGACCCCAATTCGGCGAACCACCTGGTGGAACTTGTTGAAAGATATTTTGCTGCAAAGAACCTGGTCACCACCCCTACAGCCGCACGGACTTTCCACCCAAAGCCACGGTCTCCCCAGGCAACCGGTAAGACTGTTCCAGGGGAAGTGGGTGGTAAGCATGGCAAGGAAATAGGGGGAAGGATTTTTGGTGCCAGGACTGAAGCTTGGCATCCCAAACAAGGGAAGCCAGTGCCTGTCAGAAAACCAAACTGGGGAAACGTCAGGTGTTTTCGTTGCCAAGAAATGGGACATGTTGCGGCAAATTGTCCATTGACAGATGAACCAATGCAGTGTGATTTATCTATTAGAAGGCAGTCTATGTTTGCAGCGGTTTCTTGCACTGCAACCCCAAATATGAGAAAACCAATGTGCCAAATGACTGTGAGTGATAAGCCTATTACAGCCTTGCTGGACTCTGGAAGTCTAGTGACTTTGGTTACAGCTGAAATGATTGAACCTGTAAATTATCATGCTAAAAATGTTGCTGTGATCTGTATACATGGGAATACCCGGGAGTATCCTGTAACCACTGTTCAGTTTAAAACTGGTTTAGGTACAGTGACCCATCCGGTTGGACTTGTTCCCCACTTGGTGCATGAGGCCATCATTGGTAGGGACTTCCCTAAGTTTTGGGAACTGTGGGATCATCCCAACTCGGTCGCAGTACCTCACTCAGTCGCAGAGCCAGAATTCCTGGCCACTACTGATAATGTGGTTTCAGGGGACTCTTCTCAGGGCTCCCCGGCTTTTCCTCTATCGGTTATGGCAGGAGAGCTGGAGGACCCTGAGGAAGTCCCCACTACCAGTAGAGCCGGACAGCCGTCTGCTGACCCCGAGCCTATGTTAGAGTTTGATGACCTTAATGTGCATAAGGAAAATTTTGGTACTGAGCAGAGAAAAGACCATACCCTTTCCAGGGCCTGGGAAAATGTAATAGTGATTAATGGTGTACCCGTCGAACCCGGGGACAGGCCCTGTTTTCCTTATTTCAGCAGCAATGAGGATTTACTGTATCGTATATGTAAAATGAATGATGAAGTGGTTGAACAGTTGGTGGTCCCTAAGCCATACAGACGGCTGGTGTTAGAACTTGCCCATGGGCACTTGCTAGGAGGCCATTTAGGGGTTGAAAAACCGACTGAAAGGGTGTTGCGCAGGTTTTACTGGCCCGGGATACAGAAAGATGTTAAGAATTATTGTCAATCCTGTCCTGTGTGTCAGATGTCAGCCCCACTATCCCACTTCCGAAGTCCTTTAGTGCCCTTGCCTATTATTGAAGTGCCCTTTGAGAGGATTGCCATGGACCTTATGGGCCCACTTCCCAAGTCTGCCCGGGGTCATCAGCATATCCTCGTAATCATGGATTATGCTACCCGTTACCCTGAAGCAGTTCCCTTACGTACCGCGTCTGCTAAAAACATTGCCAAAGAACTGTTTATGGTGTTCAGTCGGGTTGGCATCCCGAAAGAAATCCTTACAGACCAGGGCACCCCGTTTATGTCGCGAATAACTAGGGAGCTCTGTAAGTTATTTAAAGTGACGCAGCTGCGAACCTCAGTGTATCATCCTCAAACGGATGGCTTAGTGGAACGCTTCAATAAGACGTTAAAGAGCATGTTAAAAAAGGTTGTGGACAAGGATGGGAAAAACTGGGACTTCCTGATACCATACTTGATGTTTGCCATCAGGGAGGTTCCCCAGTCCTCTACGGGGTACTCCCCATTTGAGTTGCTTTATGGGAGACACCCTCGGGGACTCTTAGACATAGCCAAAGAAACTTGGGAGGGAGAACAGACACCCCATAAAAGTGTCATTGAGCATATTGCCTAAATGCAGGAGAGGATTGCAGCAGTCATGCCAGTGGTAAAAGAACACTTACTGCAGGCCCAGGCAGCCCAACAGAGAATATAAAACAGAGGGGCCCAACTCCGTGTTTTCTCACCTGGTGACAGGGTCCTGGTGTTAGTTTCCTCTGTTGAGAGCAAGTTCCTGGCTAAGTGGCAGGGTCCCTTTGAAGTAATTGAGAGAGTTGGGGAGGTCAACTACAAGGTTTATCAACCAGAAAAAAGGAAGCCCGAACAGGTTTACCATATAAACCTGTTAAAACCCTGGAAAGATAGAATGGCGTTAACTGCGAGGCCTCTCCCAGTAACGCCTACGGGTACTGAGTCCCCTCTCATCCCTGAGGTCACGATTCCAGACACCCTCTCATCTTCCCAAAAACAGGACACTAGAGAATTCCTGATAAGGAATAGAGAGAAGTTTTCAGAGTTACCGGGCACGACTTCAGCAGTTCAGCATGATATTGTTACTGAACCTAGGGTACGTGTCAAGCTCAAACCTTACCGAATTCCTGAAGCGAGGAGAAAGGACATCAGCAAGGAAGTTAAGAAAATGTTGGAGCTAGATGTCATTGAGGAATCCAATAGTGACTGGTCTAGCCCCATTGTGCTAGTCCCAAAACCGGATGGCACTTGGAGGTTCTGTAACGACTTCAGGAAGCTTAATGCGGTGACAAAGTTTGACACATACCCAATGCCCAGAGTAGACGAACTTATAGACCGACTTGGCAAGGCTCGCTATCTTACCACTTTGGACTTGACAAAAGGGTATTGGCAAATACCCCTAACTGGTAGCGCCAAAGAGAAGACTGCGTTCGTGACCCCAGACGGTTCCTTTCAATATAAAAAAATGCCTTTTGGGTTGCAAAATGCCCCCGCGACATTTCAGAGGGCCATGGACAGGACCCTAAAACCCCACCGACGATATGCAGCAGCCTATCTAGATGACATAGTGGTACATAGTACTGACTGGGAGTCGCACTTGCCTCGTGTCCAGGCTGTTCTTGATTCCCTCTTCAAAGAAGGTTTTACGGCAAATCCAAAAAAATGTGCCATTGGTCTAGAGGAAGCCAAGTATTTGGGCTACACTATTGGCCGTGGTGTCATAAAACCACAAGTGAGTAAAATAGCAGCCATCCAGGAATGGCCACGCCCTGCAAA